>PVJH01025687.1:0-31172 GCA_004026705.1 Nesogale talazaci | reverse complement strand
AAAAAGGAAATCCCACGATGAATTTAGCACAGAGGATCTCGCCAAATCCTCTCCCCAGCCCCACCCCCACTCCCATCCGCATCCCTGAATCTCTCGGGTCCCCGCAGTCCAGCCTGACCCAGGCGAGGCCAGCTCCAGCGCAGCGCCCAGAGCCCGCCAGGGAGGGGACACTGTCCGCGAGGCCCGCGCCCAGGTAGGCTCCCGGCCACCTGCGGCTCTCACTTCCGGCTGGACAGCTGTTTCTCCAGGTCCTCCAGGCGCGCTGTTAGCTGGGCCAGTGCAAAGCGGTTAAGGACCTTGTTAGGGCTCGTGGGGCGGGGGGGGGGGGGCCCGCGGGAGATCCCCTTCCCTCCTGTCCTCCACCCCCTCCTCCCCCCACCACCACCACCACGACGGCCACAAAAGGATATTGTTCTGGGTCAGGGTGTCGAGCGCCCCCAGCGTGCGGCCCTGGAACTCCACGAGGCTCTCGCACTCGCAAGGGCTCCGCAGCTCTGTCCCCGCGCTGATGCCCTCCTCTGCCAGCCAGGTGACAAGTCAGGGGGATGGGGGAAAGCAGCAGGAGACCCGGCCAACCCTGGCGGAGGACCCTCGCTAAACCGTCACCCATCTGTGGTTGAGTGTGGGGGCTCTGGGTTCACTGTAGCTGTGATGATGGGAAAACACTAAATCTACCCCACACACCCCCCACCGCACCCCGCAGTTTTCTCATCTGTGAAATGAATGGAAGTTGGGCTACAGGATCCCACCCCGCAGCTGCGCAGGAGAAAGGCCTGGCAATCAGCTCCTGTACCATCGGTCCGTGTGACTCTGTCACATGGAGAGGCGATGAGGCAAAAACGGACTCTTCCCAACAGGATTGCGGCTACTTAAGTCACTGACTGGGTCGTTATGAGAGTTCAGTGATTTTATGGCAGACGTGTTTACACATCGTAAGGAGTGTTTCCCAAATTTTGATGCTCGTTGGGATCACCAAGAAATCTCGCTAAAATAGACATTCTTATTCACTTGGGAAGGAGCTAGGAGCTAAGTTCTAATAAGCTCTCAAGTGCTTCTGATGCGTGATGCTGCTGGCCCATAGGCCCTAGGCTGAGTAGCACCAGTCCAGGGCGGCTCTCTCCACCTGAAACTCCACAGTGATGGAATGTTCCAGGCGTCATCGCTATTTATATGGGTGATGAGTTGGGCTGCTACCTGCAAGATCAGCAGTTCAAAACCACGAGGCGCTCCATAGGAGAGAGAGGGCGCTTTTTACTCCCATAAAGATTTGGTCTCGAAAACCCACAGGGGCAGTTCTTCTTGTCCTAAAGGAGGGCTGTGAGAATCAACTCGATGACAGGAATTTAACACTAAAAATGTGACTAATGCCAAGGGAGAACTGATGTTCTCTTTTCTGATAATTACTCTAAATAGCCACCTGTGGGCAGCTGGGATCCAGTGCACTACCTGGCCCAAGTCAACACTAGATAGTGTGTTTCAACTCACCCAGTGCTCCCCCAAGTGTGTCTCCAGACCGGCAGCACCAACATCACTTTATTTGAGAGACATTACCAGGCCCCCAAATCCTACTCAATCCGAAGCGCTGGGGTTGAAGCCCCGCTACCAAGTGATGCTGTAATGCTTATGAAACACTGATCTGAACCTCAGGCCAGTGTCTCTGAGTCAGAAATAAAGGGGGGGGCGACCTTCACTAATAAATTTAAACCACTAATAAATAATAAACCACTACGGTGGCGTAGTGGTGGAGTGCGGGATAGCGGCCCACTGGCTTGGCAGTTCAAATCCAGCAGCAGCTCTCCAGGAGCAAGGCTGGGCCTCCTACTCCCACCAGAGCAGTAATGCTCCCCACCAAAAAAAATTAGAACAATTACATCTAACTATGGATTTCTTAGCAATAAATAAAATCTTGGTATATCTCATTGTGTATGGCATTTTAGATTCCCTGACAGGCTGAAAAGTGTGCCATTTTTAGTATTGCATGTAGTGGTGAGTCCAAGACTTAGAATTAGCTTTCAATAGTTTCCTGGTCTGATTTTAAAGTTATAGCTTAGGTTTGGGAGTAGCCTTAGCAAAGTGCTAAGCACAACAGCACAACAGCATTGACAACAGTCTCACAATGCTCCTTAGCTGTATAGACGGGGAAACCAAGGCCATAGAGGGGGGAGGATCTGCCTAAGGTCACAGTACCAGTTAGTGACGAGCCAATCAGAAAACCCTGATCCCTTTCAGGATTCTAAAGACCAAGTAGAGCCGCTCGAATGCTCCCGTTAAAGAAAGCAAACATTGGTTGAGCCCCCGTGGCGTAGTGGTTGTGTGTGGGACTGCAGCCCACAGGGTTGGCAGTTCAAATCCAGCAGCAGCTCTCCAGGAGCAAGGCTGGGTTTCCTACTCCCATCAGGGCAGTGATGCCCCCCCAAAAATATTTTTAAAAAAAGATAAAAGGAAAGAAAGCAAACATTAAGGTGGTCACTCGCCCACTCACTGCCATTAAGTCGATTCTGATTCACAGCTACCCTAGACAACAGAGCAGAACGAGCCCTGTGAGTTTCCAAAACGGTGACTTTTTATGAGGGTTGAAAAACCGCGACTCTCTCCTGCAAAGCAGCTGGTGGTTTCAAACTGCTGACCTGCCTGTGAGGGGGTCCCACACGTCAGGTCAAGGTTCACGTTCAAGGTCATACTATGAGAGCAGAACAAGAAGGGCCCTGAAAGAGCTACTAGTCTAGTGCCTCCGTGGCCACCTGGCTGAGTACTAGAATTTTTTTTTTGTTTGGGGGGGGGGGGCATCACTGTCCTCAGGTGGTGGGAGTAGGAGGCCCAGTCTTTGCTCCTGTGAAGCTGTAATCGAACCTCCATCCCAGTGGGCCGCAGTCCCGTGCACAACCACTACGCCACCGGGGCTCAGCCCTGAGTATTAGAATTTACCTAATTTTGTTTTCTGAACTGCAGATTCCTCAGGTCCCAGCCTAGTCCTACTGAACCCCCTCTAGAGGTAGGGCCTGGTAAGCCTGGGTTAACTCTAAGGACTCTGGTAAAAATTCCCCTGGAGAAACTCCCTCACCCACTGGTCAGGGGCAGTGCACACAACCTGGCAGCCTGCTTCTGCCGCACACAGGGCAGTGACAATTTCGGTGCCCTGGGCTGAGCACCAGATGAAGAAGGTGGATTGAATACATTGGGCTTCGTGGCCCTAAATATACATGATTTTGTACATGGACCACGCTCATTCCTCACCACCCTACCATGTCCCCGAAGCCTAACAAGTGAAATGGACACAGGTGTGACTGCACTTACAAATCAGTGGTTTGGTGCACCTTTAGAAGAGTCCTCCCCACACTCCTCAATAATCCTGAGCACCCATGAATGTGGAAGATGGACTTCCCAAACAGCTTCCAATGCTTTCATAAACCTTACTATAGCTCAGGGTAAAAATCTGATTTCTTGGAGGCGAGAAGGGAGGGGGGGGGGGGGGAATGAGGAGCCGATACCCAGGGCTCAAATAGAAAATGTTTTGAGAACGATGAGGGCAACAAATGTACAAATGTGCTTGACGTAAGGGATGCATGTATGGATTGTGGTAAGAGTTGTACGAGCCCCCAATGAAATGATGTTTTTAAAAATCTCGGCTGAGCCCTGGTGGCGTAAGTGGTTGAGTGCAGGACTGTGGCTTGCAGGGACTGCAGCCCGCAGGCTTGATGGTTCAAATCCAATGGTGGCTCTCCGGAGCAGCGCTGGGTAGCTCCCACAACCACCAGAGGACAGTGATGGCCCCCCCAAACAAACAAACAAACAAAAATCTGATTTCTTGGGCCCCGTGTCCAACAGAAAGGAGGCACAGCGGGCTAAGTAGCCGGGTCACCAACTGAGAGGTGATTTGTTTGACACCACTAGCCCCCAGGCCCTGGGCAGAAGAAAGATGAGGTCGTTTGCACTGGGGGGCGCGTGAGCTGTGTTACTCTGAGTCAGAAAGTAGGGCTACATGCACAGTCTGACAGCCAGGCTGCACTTCCCACCTGCTGCCGGTGGTGGCGCTCCGGATGACCGGCAGCCTGCACGGGGTGTGACTAGGCAGGTCTAGAAAGACCAGTTCCCACTCCCCACCCCCAGCCCCAGCCCCCAAAACAATAAACTCCACGAAGGGGCTGGCGGGTGAACTGGATGGGGGCTATGGTGATGAGGCAGGGATGGGTGGGGGGGGGACGGGGGGCCCTATGGTGATGAGGCAGGGATCGAGGGGCGGGGTCCCGAGGCAGCAATGCTCACCGGGGCAGATGCTGCCTCTGAGGTTCTCCAGCAGGTGCGTCATGGTGCTGAAGTCGGGCGAGTAGGACACGTGCAGCTCGGGAGGCTCCGAGGCGATCTCCCGCAACTCCTCCTCCACCGCCTTGCCCACGCCCACGGCATACATGACAATACCTGCGGAGGGGGGGACAGGGCATCAGCGGGAGCCCGGGCCCTCCACCGCCGCCCACCAGCATCTCGCCCGGCCCAGCGTCCCAGGGGCACACATCCTGCCCACCTTCCTCCTTGGCACGCGCTGCCCAGACGGAGATGTCGTCCTGGGAGCGGCCGTCGGTGAAGACCAGGCCCACGCGAGGCACGTTGAGGGCGCGGGGCCTGGCGCCCTGCGCCTCCGAGAAACTGTGTTCTACCAGATGGCGCAGCGCCATGCCGGTCATGGTGCCGCGTTCCATGTACTCCACCGCCAGCACCGCCCGCTTCACCTCGGCCGCCGTCCCGTAGCGGCCCAGCGGGAACTCGGTGCGCACGCGACTGGAGAACTGCACCAGCCCCACGCGCGTGCCCTCGGGGGACACGTCCAGGAAGTCCACGATCTGGTTCACGAAGCGTTTCACCAGCTCAAAGTTCTGCGGGCGCACGCTCTTGGAGCCATCGACGAGCAGCACCAGGTCCACGTGGCCTTCCCGGCACCCTGCTCAAGGAAGAAAGGGGCTTGGAGGACGACGAGGATGGTGGAAGAGGCCAGATTCTTGGCTGGCGACAGCCATGTGTCCACCGAGTAGTGCATTTGGCAAGCATTTATGACAACCGAAAAAAATAAAACTACCACAGCAGACAGACTCATCTTTCTTGCGAGGAGTAACACGGTGGGTTTGAACTGTCAACCTTGCAGTCAGCCACCCAGTGCTTACCCAGCACGGCCCACAGGGCTCCTTAGTATATACTTTCCCAAACCAAACACGCTGCCATCAGTCGATCACACGCCGCCTTGTGAGTTTCTCTGATGGTAACACTTTGCAGAAGTAGAAAACCCAGTCTTTATCCCTGGGAGCTGTTGGTGGTTTTGAACCACTGACCATGTGCATCGTAGCCCAATGTGTAATCACTACGCCACCAGGGCTTCTTTACTGGATGCTATTTAATGAATCATGTGGTTCCAGATACTGTGTTAGGCACTTGATGATGACGCTAGTCATTGCGCATAGTAGTAAATATTCTTACCACCATCACCATCATCTGTCATTCAATTTGGAATAACGGGATAGAAAGAGTGTTTTTCTTCTTTGCATCACTGCTCTGGTGGGAGGAGGAAGCCCAGCCTTGCTCCTGGAGAGCTGCTGCTGGATTTGAACCATCAGTCCTGTGGGCCGTAGTCCCGCACACAACCACTACGCCACAAGAGCTCAGCTTCTTGAGTGTTTTTATGGACTCATTAGAACCAGGCACGATGGGATTTTTAAACAGTCATCCTAGTCAACACAATATCATTTTTGACCATCTACTGCACCTCAAATATACTCTGCCAGTAAGAGCAATAACAACATCCTCCCTGGGCGAGGTGGTTTACAAATGCTTTCTCAGTCCCCTTGGTATTGGTCCCATCTGATATCATCTGAACTCCCAATTTTTTCCGGATCCCATCACTACTGCTCACTTAGGATTGGAAGCCAGGTCTGTCTATGTGAGCCCCAAAACCATGCCTTCTGCTTACTCCATCATGGTGTCTCCCCTATTCTGGGCTAGGGACCTTGCCAGGACCTGAAGAGGGCACAAAAATAGCTGAAGCTTAACCTTGCGCTACAAGGATGCAGGATGGAGTGGAGCAGACATGTCACATGCTAAAATACAGGGGTGAACAGAACTTCACAGGAGCCAGAGACAGGAGTAACTCATTCTCCCCGCAGAAGCTTGGCAACACTGCCTGGTGGTGGCCACCGTGGATCTAATCTTGAAGGACGTGAACGAGTTTTCCAAGGCAGAGAGGACCATTCTAGATTGTGGGAAGCAACGTGTGCAGAGGCCTCGAAGCTGGAAACCTCTCAATGCCTTCGGAATGGGGAGACCAAAGTGACTGAACGTTGAAGTGTGGAGGCAGGAGACAGGCTGTGACTCTGTGGTGAACTTAGGCAATGCTTTCCTTCCTATCCCTGCCCCCGCCACTCTACCTGCCCCCACACACACACCTCGGCCAACAGCCAGAAAACAGTGTTCACAATCAGAACAGAACAGGTACATCACTCACTTCATGTACTTACAAATAATAAAATATCATTCAACACTCCTTGCTCTTTCTACGTGGTGGTGGATCTATGCTCTATGATTATCCTCTTCATGCGAGTTAGAGCCCATTAATCTGGTTTCATTGTCCACGGCTTACATCATCCACTGATTTCGCTATCCACCCTCAGTCACCAGCTGCCCCGGTACCACCGACTCATGGTGATGCCATACATGTCAGAGTAGAAGAGAACTCCATAGAGCATCCAAGCGCTGAATTTTTGGAAGTAGATCTCCGGGTCTTTCTTCCACATTCTCTCTAGGTGGTTGCAAACCTCCCAACTCTTGGTTAGCCTCTGAACACCTCAATCACCTGTGCTACCTAGGGATTTCCCTTATCCACTGGTGCGCAAGCCCACAATGGGAAAACCTCACGCATTTCCAGGGAATGGCGGTGTCTCTATTCCGTTGGCACTGGGGAGCCAGGGAAGGCATGTGAGCAAAGCAGGAGTGCGCTGACCTCTCCTCTTGAAACGGATCTTCGGCAGCAGAGGATTGAGGGGAATGAGAAGGAGGCAGAGCAGCACACCCTCTCGACCTCTCCACCCAGACACTCCCATCACAGACTTGGTCACAGCCGGGACACTCGGGCTATGGACAGGGCAGGGGCAGCCAGAAGCCCCAGCCTGCAATAACTCACGGTCACAGCTCTTGCCATCCGCCTTGAGCTGCCGTCCCTCCGGGCAGACACAGTGATAGGAGAGGCCTTCGCTCACACACTGGAACTCGCAGCCATGGTCCACACCATTACAAAGGTCCCGGGCTTAAAGGAGAGGGGGCGGGATGAGTCGGGGTGGACCCCACCAGCTGAGGCTCCTGTCCCCACCCCCGTGCACAAATTCAGGTGAGCCCTCCAAACCCCGAGAGCATTGCCCATCGGACAGCAAGTCTTGGCCCTCTGGGCAGCGGCACCGGGGGCCCCTGATGGTGCTGTCACACTCGTGCTGGCAGCTGTGGTTCCCAAAGCGACAGTGGTCAACAGCTGATGGGAAACAGGGCGGGTGGGGGGGGGGGGAGTGCCCACTCACCTCGGCAGCTCCGTTGATCCCTCTGGAGCACAAAGCCACTTCGGCAGTGACAGGAATAGGAGCCTGGGGAACTGGTGCAGTAATGCTCACAGCCATGGGTCCCTTGGGCACACAGGTCAATGGCTGAGGGAGAGGTGAGTTCATTGAACCCCAGGGAGCTGCATTTGTCAGCCTTGACAGCACAGCCACCTGAGAGCTTTAAAAAATATATCTGTATCTCGGTCCCCAAGCGGAGAGCTTGATTTCCTGAGCCTGGGGTGGGCCCCGGTCTTCTGAGGTCCCCCCAGGTCAGCTGTGACCCACAGTCACCTCACATGACTGAGTAGAAGAGCCCGTGGGGTTTCCTGGACCGTCACTTTTACAGGATCAGAGCAGCAACTGGATGGGTTCAAACTACTAACCTTCTGGTTAGCAGTCAAACACTTAACCATTTTGCCACCAGGACTCCTTGGGGAGCATCCAAGCCTCTCTAAATCAGACACGCCTCCTTCCTCCGAGACCAGCTGCCCCTCTGAACTCAATGCCGAGGTGAACCCCAGATTCAACATGCCCGTGACTGAACCAGGCACTAGAGGACGCTTCCAATGGGATTGCACAGGCCCCTTCCTCGGACCTGGTCCCCAGGCTCTGCCACGTCACCTGTCTCAGTCTCTGTCTCCCCATCTGAAACACAGCACTATAAGAGGCGAGAGAAATGACGATTCACAACTGCCTTCCAAGGGAGGTGAAGCCCCCGCCCTGTGGAGCCTCTGGAAGGTTTGTCTGTGCAAAGATGGCCCATAGCTGAGAGAAGCGAAGGGTCCTGCCGATACAAAATGAGAGGAATTCTGGGGTCCAGGCAGAGAGAGAGAGAGAGAGAGAGAGATGATGATGATGATGATGATGATGATGATGATGATGATGAATGGAGGGAGGACAAGAGAATGGAGAGATGGTGTGAGGATTCAGGAGCTGGGTGGGTTGAGGCTGCCAATGAAAAAGTCTCCCATAATGGGGTGGTGAGATAAGTGTTAGGCTGCTAACAGTAAGGTCAGTGGTTCAAACCCAGCAGTCGCTTCCCAGGAGGAAGAGGAGACTGACCACTCCTATAAAGAATTACATTTTCATAAATCCACGGGAGCAGTTCTGTGCCATACTATACATCATTAGGAGTTAGAATCAACTCCCTGGCAGTGGGTTTGGGTCTCTTGTTCCTCTGTTTGTTTAATGGGGTGGCTGGGCACTTAGGAAAAGGGGTCTGAGATCGGCTTATAAACAATAGGTGTCTCTTTTGTGTGTATTAAGTACATAAGTATATTTGATTTTTATGTCACCTGTGCCACAGTCCTATCTTTAGTAGGTCAGATGCACACTGACATGTACACACAGCTATCCTCATGTGCATGAGTGTGTAAACCAGGAAGGGGCTCATTGATATGCCTGGGACATGAACAGTATGTGTGGGACTGAGAAATTGAAGGAGGGTTCATAAACTGAATCAGTGTAACAGAATTTCGGCGCCAGAGGGAAGCACCAGAATGGAGGCTCATGAGACGTGGTGCCCCAGAGAGCAAGGGCGGGCCCACAGGTCACCAAATGAGGTACAACCCCACCTTTCTGAATTGTCTAGGAACCAGATGACCTCCACTGATACCTAGATCACTAGCCTAACAATACCCTGCCTCCCAAGTAGTTGTGAGGCGGAGTGATGATGTAGGCAGAGCACCAAGATGAGTACCACGTCTCCTACTCACTTGGCACTCAGTAAATACTAAGTATAGGTTCCCTGGTGATGCAGTGTTTGAGCACTTGGCTGCTAAGAGAAAGGTCGAACCTGGCTGAGAAAGCTGTGGCAGTCACCCTCCTTAAAGATGACAGCCTTGGAAATCCTGGGGGTGGGGCAGTTCCACCGTAACAGGACCACTTTCCGAGGCAGAATTGACTGGATGGAAATGGGTTTGGAACTGGGTTCAGAATCCAGAGCTACGAATTCTGAATGGCGGTTGAATGATGGCCACAGGGGGAGAGGATGACATGCACGCACCTGCAAAAGGAAAGCCTCATTGACTAAGCAAGTCATGGAGCACCATCACTTTTCAGCGACAGAAAAAAAAAAAGAGTGTGGCCTTAAAAGCTCCCCAGAGAGCCATTTGAGAGGGCCTCCAAAAGTTCATGGAAAAATGAAATGATAACAAATTTCCCTTCACCTTTTTTAACTTCCCTCTCAAGGGCAGGCAAGGTCACTCGGGTGAGAAATAGAGGGGAGGAAAGGTGGGGCAGAGACAGGAGTGAGTGAGGAGAGAGAGTGGACATTGTATGGAGATCCCGACCAACCATGTCCACGTGTCAGAAACTAGGCAAGTGTTCCTGAGAAGGCAAAGCAGAATGGGAGTCCGGTGGGGACCTGGCTGGACAAGCAGAGAGAATGAGGGTAGAAACACTCCAAGAAGGCGAGGGAGGGGAATGTGTCCAGGGGTGTAGTTGTGATCCCACAGAAGCTGCTGACCCCCAGACAATGGTGTCTTATTATGAAGCCTACAAAATAAGGGGGCTAGACTTTTATTTCCCAAGCCCATTTGGGTGCATATCCAGTCAATGGGGAGACCCCGTAGGAAGGTCCCAGTGCAGTGGGACTGTAGGGTAGGGAAAGAGCTCACCCAAACAGCTCTTGTCATCTGCTGCCAACTGGTATCCGGGGTTGCAGGTGCAGCGGAACGTGCCTGGGGTGCTGACACACTGGTGCTGGCATCCGTGTCCCTCTTGGGCACATAAGTCCTTCCCTGAGGACACATAGGGCTAAGATCACCAGGGGGGCAGTGGGCAGGCCTCTCCAAGAAGGGAGAGCTGGATAAGGAGGGGTCCAGTGGCAGGCCTTTTAAAGGAGGAAAAGACACAGGGTGGAAGGGTTTAGGGAAAGACAAAAGCTGGAGTAGCTAGAAGCTAGGTCTCCAATATTTCAAATGCTAGCAGTGTCACTCATAATGGACAGGTTTCAGCAGGGCTTCCAAACTGAGACGAACTAGGGGGAGAGAAAAAAAAAAAGCCTGGCCATCAGTCACACTCTGAAAATTAGCCAGTGACATCCCTACAAATCAAGAGGACCACCCAATCCAGGGCTGGGAGAGAGTGGACTGGGCACTGTGGCCATCTCCTCTCGCAAGGAACTTCAGAAAGCCTGTGGAAAAACGGAGTTAAAAGATGATGGTGCTTTTTCCTTGAACTTCTTGAAACCCCTGGTACATGGGAAGCCAAAGCCAATGCAATTGGCAACATCAAAACAGGGGGGTGGGGTTGTGGGAAGAGACAGGGTCTTAGTGCTGATGGAGAAGGGTGAAATCAAACTCAAAACTCGCTGGCATTAGTGCAGATGGAGAAGGGTCAAATCAAACTCAAAACTCGCGGGCATTGAGTTGATTCTGACTCACAGCGGCCCCATAGGACACTGTAGCACTGGTCCCTGTGGGTTTTCCAGGTTGTCAACCTGGGCGGGGGCAGACAGCCTCCTCTCTCTGCTGCACAAATGGTTGGCGGGTTCTAAGCGCTGACTTTACAGTGCGCAGCACGACTCACCATCCACTACATCAGGTAGGCTCCTTGTGCTAAAGCAAGGTGTCCCCCCAAATCATGCAAAATGTAACTACAATAAGTCTTGCCGCATTGTGGGAGGGGCTAAAGTGAGAATAGGCGGAGCCATACCCATGCAAAATGACTCTTTGGGGTGGGGAATGTGTTCTACTCTTTGAGGGGTGGTGCCTATGAAGGGTCTTGACTACGCTGGAACTCCGTAGTAAACCGGAAGAGAGCATCAGGCTTGGTAAAGCAGGACACCTGTGAAAATGAGGAAGCCCTTCAAGGAAAAGGGTTGGCACCTGGCTGCGACAAAGGGCCCAAACACAACAAGGACTCAGGATGGCGCAGGACCCCGCTGAGTTTTGTTCTGTGGCGCTCCCTGGGGTTTTCTATGGCTGACTGGTCAGAAATGGATCACCAGGCCTTTCTTCTGAGGCGCCTCTAGGTAGGTTCCAACTGCCAACTTCCTGGTTCGTAGCCAAATCTACACCGTTTACACCCTCTAGGGAATCTGACACAGGCCTGGAGTAAGTAAGCCTTAACTCAAATTTGGCCCGGTGGACAGGGGGTAAATTGGAATAGGCAGGGCCGCAAGCAAAAGAGATGGCGACTACTTTCGTAGGAACCAGGAATCCTGGCGACTGGGGAGTCCCAGGCTCGCTCCACGGTCGCCCTGACTCACCACACAGCCGACCCTGGAACTGCAGACCAAACTCCTGGATCAGGTCAAAGGACTCCACCAGGAAGACGTGCTCCTCCAGGGGAGGCGACGCCATGGCGCGCAGGGAGCCCACGTCGGCGCGCTGCACCCCCACCGCGTAGATCTCGATGCCTCGGGCGCGCGCCTGTGCCGCCACCTCGGCCACGCGGTCCTGCGGCCGCCCGTCGGTCACGATGACGGCCACACGCGGCACCCGGGCCTCCGGCGGGCGCGCCCCCTCGGCCACACTGAAGGCCACATTCATGGCGTACTGGATGGCCAGCCCGGTCATGGTGCCCTGCGCCAGGGGCACCAGGGCACGAATGGCGCGCTCCATGTCCTCCGGGCGTGTGAAGGCGCCCAGTGGGAAGACGCTCTGCACTTGACTGGAATACTGGATCACACCGACGCGGGTGGCGTTGGGCCCCACGTCTAAGCCGTGGAGCAGGCCCACCAGGAACTGCCGCATGATCTCGAACTCGAAGGGGCGGACGCTGCGGGAGCTGTCAATCACGAACACCAAATCCAGGGGGCCCGTTCGGCACTTAGGACCTGCGGAGAGACCGGGATGGCGGTATTTCTGGGTTAGCAAAGCCTTGCCTCAGAGGACACCCTCAGGAAAACGATCACAGCATCAAGCCGGCCAATTCAGGTGTATGTATTTCTCCAGCATGGACTTGGGCTTGGGCTGGAAATTTCATGAATCCTTTGTACTGCACCTCTCAGGAGGTATTAGCCCTTGGGGAAGGTGAAGGGGCACAGAAACTGAAATGTCTATTGGAGTCTACACACACACACACACACACACACACACACACGTGCTATGTAGTCAATTCTCAGGCAAGACTAACATCCCCCCAACCCTTTTTTTTTTTAATTTAGGCATCACTGCCCTCTGGTGGGAGTGGGAAGCCCAGCCTTGCTCCTGGAGAGCTGCTGCTGGATTTGAACTGCCAAGCCAGCGGGCCGCAGACCCGCACTCAACCACTACGCCACCAGGGCTCAGCCCTCCCCCCACCCTTCTTGGCGGTAATTTTCACAGAAGTAGAGTGCTATGCCTTTCTCCCGCAGCACTGTTGGGTGACTTCAAACTGCCTTAGGTCAACCGTCCAGTGTAAACTGTTAAGTCACCCAGGGCAACAGGGGGCCATGCAGGCGACCAAAATGAGTGAACGGGTTGGGTTAGGATGGCAGACACCCAGGAAGCTCACGCGCACACACACACACACACACACACACACACACACGCTGACCATTCCCCTCACCAGAGTAGGCACCTTCAGCCTGTTGCCACATGGGTAGGCGGACTGGTGTCAACAGATCTTTAGATTCTTCACAAGGGAAGTCCCAAGCTCGCATTTTGTATATGACAACAACTGGTTTTTCACATTCTATTACTTTTTAAAAGTATGTGTCGATAAACGTGAGACCAGATCTGTGGCCTCAACGACACACTGTGCACCGAATGATCTAGAATCTATGTCTGGTGTAGCTCCTAAACACAATGTCTCTCTCCAGCATGCCTCACTAACTGCCCGCATTGAAGCAGCTTCGTTCCACTCCTCCGCTAAGAGGCACTCACGTGCGAGCTGGAACTGGGCTTCCCAGGGCTGGAGAAGCAGCAGCAGCAGCAAGGCCAGGGATGAGCCTAGAAGGCCTCTCATGGCGCTTGGAGGACGAAGGGCAGCAGTGTCGGAGCCTGGCAGGAGGAAGCAGAATGGTAATGCCACGGTATTCACAGACTGTATTCTGGATAACAAACGCTCAGCAAAGGAGGGTCAAGGGATGTGTGGTGGTCATGTATTCGATATGTCAATTTTAGGATCGAGATGTAGGGGTGGAGTCTAGCCTGTCAATCTGGAGATAGCCAGTGAGTAGCCAATGAGGCCTCCATGTGGGCATGGCCTTCTCTTGAGACTTCTGGGAAATCTCGCGATATTATCCTCGTGAAGATGAGAAGCTATCTCCCCAGTTGTTGGGAAACAGTCTCAGAGATTATGAATTACGGACAAGACGGCAACGTCTGAGGAGCTGGAGACGGAGGAGAAGCCACACGGCCTTACCCTGATGAAACCAGACCTCTGAAGCTGGAGAAGCCACATGGAGAGCCCTGCCAGTGCTGAGTTGCCTCTACCACCACTGGATGCTGTTAATGGACCCTGAGCCCTGGAAGCGAGAAGCCATGGGGAGACGCCTGCCAGCACCGAGATGCTGCATCCACTGGCTTGTGACTTCGAGAGTCAGAAGAAGACATTATGGGCTAATATCGGACTTATAACTTTGAAATGGACTGGGTTGGGATGCCTTCTCAGTGTTTCATTCCCCATGTATATAAATCATTCCCTTATATCCATATGCGTGTCTATACATTTGTTTCTCTCGTCTACCCGGACTAACACAGGATGGTTTAGTCTAGTTACTATCATCATTTGGGCCATGGGTCTATTTTACTCATCCCTCTGCTTTTGTTTATACCCACAGGCTGTCAAAGTAGGAAAAAGTGCCGTGCGGTTTCTGGAAAGCACAAGGAATACTACTGTGAAGCATGACTTTCCAAAATATGCAAGGAAATTAAAACATGCAAAATTTCAGAAGTAAAAGACCTGTCGACCAAGGGTGAAGAGCCTTCCCCGATTGTGGCATGTAGCACTTTCTCAGCTGTTCTAGGCGACTCCTGTTCTGAAGGAGTCCTGGTGGGGTAGTGGATTCCTAGTTGTGCTGCAAAGCACAAGGTGGGCAGTTAGTAATCAACCGTAGCTCTGGGGAACCAAGATCAGGCTTTCTACCCCGGTCAAGCGTTAGCGTTGTGGAAGTCTCCAGGGGGGCAGTTCTTCTCCATGCAATGAGTCAGCATCAAACCAACGGCTGTGAATTTTATTTTCCCTGTTGTACAGATGATGGGGAAGCGGAAACTCAGAAAGTTAAATGCCGGAACCCAAGTTCAGCCGGTGAGAACTTGGCAGTGAATGCTGCAATAGAAAGACTTGTCTATCTGCAATAGAAAGGTTTGTCTATTGGGGTCTAAGGTGGGGAGGGGTGCTTGGAACTCCCTTCTCCATTGAGGCTGACCTCAGCCCTCTCGCCTCCTCCCACAAGGGGCTTTTGTGTGGCTGGCCTTAGGGGTCATGACCACCACCCACACAACAGCAAACCTAGAGTTAATCCGAGTGGCACTGGCCAGGTCTTTGGCCGTCTCTCAGGAGAGGCCACCAGGGGGCACTGTCCAGTTGTGCAGGCTAGGGTAGCCGTGGGAAGCCCACACCTGCGCAGCAGGTGCCCCTACCTACAGCAAACAGAGGGCCAGCAGCCTGGGGCCTTGGAGATAAGACCTCAGGCAGGATATATTCAGTGCAAGGGTGCTCGGGGCTCTGGGGACAGCGACAGCAGCCAGAGAGCTGAGAACAAGCCACCATGGACCTTCTGGGGACAGCAGGTGAGTGCCCACCCTCCCGCAGCCCCAGAAATGTGCCTTCAAAGTCAGTGAAGGACCCCACCCCCACCCCATTGGATAGGTGGGAAAGTTGAGGCTCGAGACGGAAGCTCATCCAGCTGTAAGGCCAGAAGTGGAGCCTGAATCACCTGGCTGCCCTGTTTTCCTTCTGAAGCTGTCTGGCCTTGTTGTTGTTAGGGACCATTGAGTGGCGTTGGCACTCTGGGACACGTGTTACAGAGCAGTGTGGCTCTGCGATCTTTATGGAAGCTGATAGCCGGAGCTTTCTCCCACAGATGAGTTCACCCTGGGGTGGGATCTCTCTGTCAACCTTAGGATTAGCAGCCAAGTTCACGCCCATTTCATCTCAACCCCCCTTTTCATAGCCCAGACTCCCTTCCTCCCACCTCATGCCACTCCCTCCTTCCTCCACAGCCCCCTCTCCCCAGGCAGAGGCTGTCTGAGCTGTTTTCCAGTTGTAGTTTTTGGCAGGGGGGGCCAGCCGCCCCTAACCCAACCGCAGCGGTGCCCCATCCCCCAGTTCCCTGAATGGGTCTATTCTGAGCGAGGCCTGGTCTGCTGCTCCCTCGTGGAGGCGGACTTCCGTTGGCGATTCAGCCCCACCTCTTTCGACTTCCAAGCGTGGTCCAGAAAGAGCAGTCTCTCCGCACAGCCTGAGCAGGGGTGCAGAGGCTGGAGCCACCTGTGCCTGCAGCTGGGGCGCACTCTCCCTGATTCCCTAACTTGGGCCAAAGTCAAGGCCGAGCAGGGGGTGAAGTCATGGGGAACTTCACACACACACACACACACACACACACACACACACACCATCCTTTCCGACCTGCAGAAGTCTCTGCGTTCCCAAACTTCTTGGCTTCAGTCAACCTGCCATCTGGTACCCCACTCTGACCCAGGAGTCCATGAGATTCCAAGTACCACTGTCTCGGATGCCCGCACTCCTCCAATCCCCTCCTTCCGCCCGGAGTGGACAGTGACTCGGCCAAGCTCACACCAGCTGGCGTGGCCTGGTGGCAGGGGCAGACTAGAAAGGGCTGCTCTTCAGAGGCGTTCATTCTTGCCTTGCCTTGAAAGACTCCGATGCCCTTGGGGTGGAGAAAGTGAACTCGGAGGAAGGCGGGGAGCTCTGTGACTAACCCCTCAAGACCTGGCCGAGCTGAGAGCTCCGTGGAGACGTTCCTAGAGGCATGAAAATGTGGGACGGTGCCTCGCAATGTGAACGGCCTGCCTGGCGGGCACTCAATTTGGAAAGGTCCCTCCAGAAGGTGGGGGTTGGGGGGGTGGGTGAGGGGAGAGTGTCACAGCGCCAGCGGCCGCCCTAAGAACTGGCTTGACGCCTGCTCCTTCGCAGGTTCCCCCGCGCCCCCCGGCCCTTTGACTCACCTGAGCCTGGCCCGCAGCTCCGAGGCGCGGTCGCAGAGCGGAGCGGACGGGCGGAGCCTCGCGGGCACTTGGACCAGGTAGCGGCGCGGGCGGGCAGCGGGCAGCGGGCAGCGGGCAGCGGGGCGGGGACTGCCGGGCAGCTGGAGCCGGGGAAGGCGGCGAGAGCATTTAACCCAGGCGGGCGCGTGGGGAGGGGGAGCGCGGACTAGGACCCCTCCCACTGCAGGGAGCGACCCCCGCCCTTCCTCCGAGGGCCGGGGCGGGGCGAGCGGGGCACCCCAGGCCCACCACCCTCTGGGCAGCAGACGCGCCGCACCGCAGGGCGGCGACAGTCTCCCGCTCCGGAATGCGCTGGACGCCTCCGAGGCGCTTCCCCAAGAACCTAGAGGGCGGAGCGGGGGCTGGCGCGAGCGCGGGTGCCCTGGCCCGGTGTCCGAGGGCGCGCCCGGCCCGGGCCGCCGGAGTGGGGGAGGCCCAGCCCCGGCCTTGCCATGACAGGAAAGGGCTTGAAGGGTAGCCTGGGGCTTCAAGGTTCACCCCGAGTCCACCCGAGGACATCCCAAATCTTCCCCATAGCTAAAACCCACCCGCCCCCATCCGTCTAAAGCCCCGGGCCAGGAGAGCCCACCAGTTCTTAGGCACCGGCCAGGGGCGGCCCGGTGGTCCAGGGGACAGTGACCCGAGCAGGACAGGCCCAGAAGATCTCAGATGTGACCCTTCGGTTTGGAGGCACTGGTCAGCGGTGAGGGGATGCGCTGGGCTGGGGGTCCTACATAGGCGTTCCCCGAATGACGTCGTGTCAGAACCTCACCAGGGTGGAGAAGTTTAACACGGATCCTTCAAGGGGCAGGGAAGCTGTGCGTCCTGCCGCACCCGTATGGCCTTTGTGCCCAGAGCGCCCTAACGCAGAGCCAGACCCATGGGGAGGCGCCTGGGTGGTCCAGGTGGGCTCCAGGCTGGCCTCCATGAGCACCGCGCAGCCCAAATATTTAGACCCTGCTTTGCCGCCCGAGTCCCCCTTCCATGCGTGCACTTCCTCTCCCTGCCCCAGCGGGGGACAGAATGGAGGGAATAGCACCATGGTCCCTGGCTGTCTTTCATGTAACCACGCGCAGGGGGCGCCATGCAGCCAGCTAGGCTGCAACGCTCCCTTGCCGGCTCCCAGGTCGTCCCCAGAGCGCACCACTGCCCTGCGGGAAGGCGTGCGCCGGTGTCTGCAGCAACCCTGTGAGCAGACGGTGCGGATCCTCCACGCCAAGGTGGCCCAGAAATCTTACGGAAACGAGAAGAGGTCGGTGCTCCGGCGGCCCCTCCCAGGTCCAAGGCTCTTGGCCCTTTGCGCACCTCCTTGGGGGGTCAGTGTCTCTTAGACCCTGGGTGGCGTCAGGGCCAAAGCGTTAGTTTATCGGTCTTTCAGATCACCACCCAGGAGACCTCCTTACTTTATAAGAATTTCTCTGTAAATCTCCGGTCCCCATTCACTCACTAATTCATCGTCAGCACCTCAAGGAGTGCTGGTGTGTATCATGCCTTGTGGGCACGACGGCCATATCTGAGCCACAGACACCTCCTCGTAAGGTGTCGGGTACTGCGGGGTGGGTCTGTGCTCACTGCGACCAGGGGCACACTCCTCGGGCCTGCCCCAGCCTCACAATCATGACTCTGTTGTCATGAAGGCCATTGTTGGAGTCATTATGTCAGTCCACTCCTTGTGGGGGTGTCTGTCTGTCTCTCTGGCTCACCCTAGCATGTACCAAGCATGACGTCCAGCTCCACGGACTAGCCCCTCCTGATAGCATGTCCCAAGTGTAGCAGATGAGGTCCCCGCCCACCTCAAACATAAAGAGTATTCTGGTTTGATTTCTTCCAAACCAGACATCATCTTTCTGGCAGTCCGAGGTATAATCAATATTCTTCGCCAACACCTTAATTCAGATTCTAAGCATCCTTAGGAGCACTTTCATTCGAGCGTGGGGAAAACAGACTATGAACACCTCCATATTAACCAGTCATCAGGAAGGAGCCCAGGTAGCACAAAGCTTCACCTCCAGGAGGTGACAGCCCGGATAACGCTACGGTTCTGCCCTGTGGGGTCTCTCAATGGCAATGGGTGGTTCTTTGAAGCCTGGGAGGAGGGGGGTGGGGGATGGGGGTCGGGGGTTTGGCTACCTCGCAGGGTCTCCCCAGAGAAGTGAGGGTGGGGCTGCGATTCAAGGCCCTCGCGTCTCCGCAGGTTCTTCTGCCCCCCGCCCTGTGTCTACCTCGCGGGGCCCGGCTGGAGGGTGAAGCCCGTGCAAGGTCAAGGTGCGAGCCCGCTGAGCCCGCGCGTCTTCGGGAGGTTCTGGGACCGGGGCTCGCAGGCGCGGGCTCGCGCGCCCTCTGGTGGGGAGCACTGGGCTTGCCCGGCAGCTGCGCCCTTTGAGGTCCCTGCACCCCAGCCCGCCCCCCTTGTCTCTCTCAAGCTCTGCAGGCCGGAGAGGCCGGGCCCACGGTCTGCGGCTACATGGGGCTGGATGGCGCATCGGGCAGCGCCGCCGAGACGCAAAGGTTGAATTTCGAGGAGCAGCCGGATTCCAGGGTGAGAGCGCCTGGGGAGGGGTCCCCTTCCTGCTCCCACCTATGCCTCTTCCGTGCAAAGGGGACAGACAGCACGAGGCCTGGGTCGCGGCGCTTCTTGTCCCTTCGATGGGGGTGGACGTCAACCCACTGGGGAAGGCTGGTCCTCCCGCCACGGCCCGGGGCTGGGGCTGAACCACCCCCCGCGCCCCCTGAGCCCGCTAGGAATTCGGCTGCGCCAAGACCCTGTTCATCTCCGACGTGGACAAGAGGAAGCACTTCCGTCTGGTTCTGCGCCTGGTGCTCCGCGGCGGCCGGGAGCTGGGCACGTTCCACAGCCGCCTCATCAAGGTCATCTCGAAGCCCTCGCAGAAGAAGCAGTCGCTGAAGAACACGGATCGTGAGCAGGGCCGGGCAGGCCCCGGGCGCCAGGGGGGAGAGGGGCGGGGCCTGGGTCAAGGGGCGGAGTCGAAGGGAGCTGGGAGGAGTCTGAGCGGAGGCGGGGCGGAGTCTAGTGAGGGGTTGTGGGCCTGGAGGGTAAGAATTTGGAGTGCCCATAGCATGTTCTCTGCCCTGGCGACAGGCTTCAACCAAAACCGCTTCCATGTGGACTCGTCGTAGGAGCCCTACAGGGCAGGGTCGCACTGGCCCCGAGTTTCTGAGACTGGAACTCTTTACAGGGAATAGAAAACCGCCTATCTCCTGCAGAAGGGCTGATGGTTTGTTTAGAACCTATAGTGAAGCCAACAGTGACCAGCCTGAAATCACTACGCCCACCACCAGGATTCCTGCGATGTGATTAGACGGCCGAGGAAATCCCAGGAGACCTAAACTGAGTTCTAGTGGTGGAGTGGGTTGTGTGTTGTGTTCTTCAAGTCCACCAGCCACTCCTGATGAGGGTTTTTAATCTGGTGAAGACTGACAGCTTAGAAAACCCACGGGGGCAGGTCTACTCTGTCTCCCAGAATCCTTATGAGTCGAAATAGTGAGTTTGGTTTGGGTTGCTGGATCCTGTGTGCTACCAGGAGAGGCAACCCCCCCCCCCCACCAAGCCGGTGGTTTAAGACAAATTCCTCTTCTTTTCTTTTCTTTTTTTTTTGTTTTTGGGCATCACTGCTCTCCGGCGGTAGGAGTAGGAGGCCCAGCCCCACTGCTGGAATTGAACCTCCGTCCCAGTAGGCCGCAGTCCCGCGCACAATCACTACGCCACCGGGGCTCAGCCCGGTTTAAGACAGATTCCATCATGTTAAATGCCGTTATCCCAAGCACACCACCACTGTCATCGTGGGAGGCGTGCATGCACCTGGCCGATACTTCCATACACCATGCTCTTAGAGACCAGCCAGGTCCCTTCGAGGCAGGATACTGACCTGGTGTTCATTTTACAGACGAGCATAGTGAGGTTTGGGGTCCCCCACCCACCCACTCATTTAAGAACCATTTACCAGCCTGTGTCTGGTTACAGGGCCTAGGAAGTGATGTGAATTTGACTCCATGGAGAATCTGGAGTTCAGCTTCTACCCCTCCACTCCCTGGCTGGCTGTTAAAAGCCGTTAGACCTACTCCCACCACCAGAGGGCAGTGATGCCCCCAAAACAAAACAACAACAACAACAAAAAGCCTTTAGAGGAGGCCTCTGACCCAGGCAGCACTCTCACTGCTCTTGGTATCAGAAAGGGGCCAGGGAGCAACAGGTGGTCTCATGTACTCGCTCCGGGTGAAGAGTCTAGAGACAGGCAACCTGACTTTGATTGACCCTGCCACTGTCACTTGCTAGCGGTGTGCTCTTGGACAAGCTGCTCTCTGCTAAGTGGGGCTACTGTCATCTTCCCTTAGGTGGGTTGTTGAGCAAATCAAAGGCGTTAGTACTTGGGAACAGTGCCTGGCACACGATCAGCGGCAGTTGTTGTGAGTCGGTGGGCGGGGACGTGGCTACGCAGAAACAGCGCTTACAGCAGGACTGGCATTGTGAGGGGAGAGAGGGTGCTGACCCCTGCACTCCTCCTCGATGGGTCACAGTCTAGTCAGAAAACTAAACTGGGGGCTGAGCCCTGGTGGCACAGTGGTTGTGTGCGGGAGTGCAGCCCACAGGGTTGACGGTTCAAATCCAGCGGCAGCTCTCCAGGAGCAAGGCTGGGCTTCCTACTCCCCCCAGGGCAGTGATGCCACACACACACACAAAAACTAAACCGAGAATGACAAACATCAAGCCCTCGGTAGAGGGTACTTTGTTATCAGGGGAGACCGGTCCCTGGGAAAGGGTATCATACTTGGTAAAGTAGAGGGGCAGTGAAGGGTCCTGGACTAGATGGGCTGGCACCGCCGTGGCTGCAACATAATAATCGTGAGGAGGGGGCAGGTTGTACATCAGGTCTTCATGAGTCAGACCCGACAGGTCTTCATGAGTCAGACCCGACTTGATGGCAGCCGACAGCCATGATATCATGCCTCCGGTCCACACTGCCCGGTCTGGGCTTATGTCGCCACTTCTACCACCGCTTGCCTACTTCGTGACCTCCTCCCTCAGGGAAATTTGAAATTTCACATTTATGTCCCGTTCTCCCTCCACGACCGTCAGCTCGTCCCCGGAATCCACCACCCCAACAAGAGTGCGACTGTCCGTTTGGTTCAAGTTCATAGCCCGAGTGCCCCTGGGGTTCCCAAGGGTATAAACTTACAGGAGCAGACTGCCCCCTCCTTCTTCCACGAAGCAGCTGGTGGGCTCGCACTACTACTTGGCAGCAGGACTTCCTTATTCCAGGAAAACAAAACAAAAAAACAGAACCCAATCCACCCCCTTGGGGCCAGGACAGTGTCTGCCACGGAGACACTTACCACCCAGTGATGACAGGCTGCTTATTGAACTGAAGGGGTCTCAGGTAGCCAAGGGCTCCTGCCCTGGGAGGGAAGCAGCAGCCTGCAGAAGTCTGAGTGCACAGGGGGATTAGCCAGGCTCTGCCCCGGGGACAGAGGACAGGAGCCCATCAAACTCACCACCTTCCAGTTGCTGTCCAGCCTCGGTGTCGGCTCACAGTGACCCTCTGGGAGCGGGTAGAACTGCCCTTGAGTTTACAAGACTCTTAACTTCCTGGGAGTAGAAAGCCTTGGCTGGTGTTTTCAACCCGTTAGCCTTTGGGTTAGCAGCCCAGCTCATAACCACTACACCACCAGGGCTCCTTAGAGGACAGAAGTGTCCGAGCTGGCCAAGCCAGGGTCCCTGATTCCACCTCCATTCACAGTGTGCATCTCCTCGGGCTCCAAGGTCTCCCTCTTCAACCGCTTGCGCTCCCAGACGGTGTCCACTCGCTACCTGTCCGTGGAGGACGGGGCCTTTGTGGCCAGTGCCCGCCAGTGGGCCGCCTTCACGCTGCACCTGGGTAATGGCTAAATAATCTCTTCACTATGAACCCTCAGGGATGGGACCTTTGCCCTCCCCACCCTCCCACCCCCATTAACTGAGGCTCAGCCATGCCAACAGCCAGGCTCTATCCCTGGCATTCAACTGAGCTGCTGCCGGCCCCCACCCCCCTCTAAAAGGCAGACATTTGTGGGATGGCCACCAGTGACCCCTAACTGCTTCCCCCCAAACCAACCCTAAGCAGGGGCTCTGAGTGGCGTGTGTCAGGCCTGGACCCCTGGGCTCCTCCTCCCCACTCTTCTCTCACCCCCTCCCCCCCAGCTGAGGAGAGCGGTTCCCCAGGGGACTTCCCACCTCGAGAAGGCTACGTCCGCTACGGCTCCCTGGTACAGCTTGTCTGCACCGTCACTGGCGTCACACTGCCTCCGATGGTACGGGAAGGGGGAAAGGAGGTCATACCGGGAGGCCACCTGGGCAGGACTGGAGGGCGGGGACCCATGGCAAGAGGACACACCTTATCACTTGGGGTAGTCAGTGGTGTGGGGAGAAGGGCCAGGGGAACTCCTCTGCTCAGTTCCTGAAAGGTTGTCAGAGTAGCAGCGAGCAGGCCGGGAGGGGAACTCGTAGCATCCTGCCCTCGGCACTGCACTGTCTACCACCCTTCTGCTGCAGATCATCCGCAAAGTCGCCAAGCAGTGTGCCCTCCTGGACGTGGGCGAGCCCATCTCCCAGCTGCATAAGTGCGCATTCCAGTTCCCAGGGGGCCCGCCAGGGGGCCCGGGCACCTACCTCTGCCTGGCGGCTGAGAAGGTGGTACAGTTCCAGGTGAGAAACCCAGAAAACCCCAACGCTGAGACCCTGAGAACATCTACAGGGCAAAGGCAGCTGCCTGCCAGGAGCCTGGAGCCCAGAGCCCAGAGCTAGCTGCCCGGAGTGGTTCCCCAGGCTGTGAATCCTGACGGCGGAGGGGACTGTCTGTCCCGTGTTTCCCCCTCAGAGCGGCTGTGGGGCTCCCGCCTCTAACTGCTCAGCCCCAGCACTACGGGGCTGGCTCCTCTCTGTGTAGCTGCCGCTCGCCCAGCAATCCTGCCTCTCCCCGCCCGGGCGTTGGAACCCCTGACTCTCAGGACAGTCACAGACTGTCCAGAAGCTCGTAACGCGCGCGTGTGCGAGCAATCGGCCATCCAGAGTGTGAGATGGTTGGGACACCGACTTGTAGCGTGTCAACACAAATCGTCGGACTGCGACCAAATGCTTGAGTAAAGACCGTTCGAGTCACAGAGTGCGAGGACATGGCCTTGGACAGAGTAGGGGCAATAATAATGATTGGACAATAGGACTCCCCCGAGGATCAGCAACTCATCGCGTGTGCGGGGGTGGGATTGCGAGAAAAAGCAATGAGTGGTAGGACGGAGCAATACTCCCTGGCCCAAGAATATTGAAAGTGTAGGATGTGAGGACGTGGGGTGGCACGATCTTAAAGACAGAACCCTAAAATCCTAAATAATAATAATAATAAGACGTTAAGCAGCCTGCTAATCCAGGGAGCTTATTTGACCATGAATCAGACATTAAACTGCTACCACGGGGCGGTGTCCTGGTTTTTTTGTTGGGTTGCTAGCCAAAAGATGAGCAGTTTCAATACCCGCCCCCCTCCCCAAGCCACACCATGGGGGAAAGGTGAGGCCCACCTGCTCTAGAGAAGATTTACAGCTCCAGAAAGCGCAGGGAGGAGGTCTCCTCGGCTGGCAAGTGCACTAAGAATTGGAATTGACTCAATGACAGTGAACCTGGTGGCTGGTTCATTCATTTATTTGTTTTATGGTGGGGCTCCCCCACCCCCCACCACTGGAGGCTTCTGCATCTCTCCTACCCCTGACCTCCCTCCCAGGCCTCTCCGTGTCCCAAGGAGGCGAACCGGGCGCTGCTCAGCGACAGTTCTTGCTGGACCATCATCGGCACGGAGTCGGTGGAATTCTCCTTCAGCACCAGCATGGCCTGCACTCGGGAGCCCGTCACCCCCGTGCCTCTCATCAGCACCCTCGAGGTGGGACTAGGGCAGGGGTGTGGGTGGAGGAGGGAGGCCTGCAGGCCCCTGGCTCTCCCCACCCCCCAACCACGGCGCCTCCTCCCCCAGTTGAGCGGCGGGGGCGACGTGGCCACGCTGGAGCTCCACGGGGAGAACTTCCACGCGGGCCTCAAGGTGTGGTTCGGGGATGTGGAAGCCGAAACCATGTACAGGTATCGGGGTGGGGGGCCCGGGAGCAGGGAGGGGTCACCTGGGCAGCCCCCCAGGAGTCACCGCGGAGCTAACTCAGTGCGTGACCTCCAGGAGCCCGCGGTCCCTGGTGTGCGTGGTGCCCGACGTGGCCGCCTTTGGCAGCGACTGGCGCTGGCTGCGCACGCCCATCACCGTGCCTGTGAGCCTGGTGCGTGCCGACCGGCTCTTCTACGCCAGCGCCTTCTCCTTCACCTACACCCCGGAGTACAGCGTGCGCCCCGGGCCCGCGGGCGCCCCGGAGTCGGCCGCCGACGCCGATGCGCTCCTGGAGAGCATCCACCACGAGTTCACGCGCACCAACTTCCACCTCTTCATCCAGACCTAGGCCCCCCCGCTGCCCACCCGGACCCCTTGCTGCGGAGGTGAAACCCAAGTCTGACCAGAAGGCGGCCCACCCTAGAAAGTTTTATCCCAAAAAGATGTTCTGAGCCCAGGCTAGTGGCATTCCATCTTCCACCCTGTGCACCACCACCCCCTCCTCTCTGATTTAGTAACTTCATGTCGCTCTCAGTGTGGTCCACCCTCCCTGTCATCTTTTCTCCTCCCTGTCCCTTCCACACCATCTACACCCATTGACTGTTAAGCACAGGGCATTGTCTATGAAACATTGTTGTTTCTACGCACCAGGGTGAGGCGCAGGCTGGGACAATGGGTCCCTCCTGGATCACTGTTCTCACCTGGCCTACCAAGTGCCACCTGGAACACGGCATATCCTACAGAGTACTGGCTCCCTGCTGCAGCAGGGGAGGGGGTCCTTCCAGGGGTGCCCTCCTGTGACCTTATATCTGGGAGCTGATCAGGAAGCAGGAACAGGTGTCAGATCATGCTGTGCCCACCAAATCCCTTTCCCCAAGCCCACAGCCCCATCTGAGACAGACACTGATTGGTGTGACTCACCCCTTCAAAAAGTAAGGGGGTACTTTCCCACCCTCCTACCCCCCCCCATACACACACCCTGAACTGACCATCCCCACCAAATACCCAGGAAAGGGGACCACTGGCCTGGGAGAAAGTAGAAGCAGCAGGCTTCAAAAGCAGCCAGCATCTCTCAGCATCCCTGCCTTGGTCATCTCTGGGGGGTCATCCAGCCTATCAGCTCCTGTTCACCAAGTTGAGGGCCCAGTGCCCCTTCAGAACAAGGCTTCCCAAGTCCCTGAAAGAATCCCTTGGAAGGACAGGGCACTGCCTGGTTGAGGGAGGGACCCAGGAGCAGGGCATGATCCAGCTCTGCCTGACTGTGCTTTACCAGGAAGCCAGGACAGTGGCAAGGTCCCGGGTTGGTTTCTAGAACCAAGATGGTAGCGACCAGGGGTGCCAGCTGCCTGTCTGGGCAGAACTGGCCTGAAGGTCAACACAAGCCTCAGGGAGCCCCCTGACTTCTAAAGAGGGGCTGTTTCTTACAAAACCCCGCCCCCGGGCGATGGAAAGCCCCCTGAGAAAAAGGAAAGCTGGAAGAAGAAACCAAGTGTTTCCCAGGGAGAGAAAGGGGTTTGTTCTCCCAGTTCCACACAGTCAGGTGAAGTTCTATCCTCTGAAATCCAGCAAGAAGGGTAAGGAGAGTCTCATTCAAAACCCAGCACAGAGGGCTGAGCCCCGGTGGCGTAAGTGGTTGAGTGTGGGACTGCAGCCCGCGGCCTTGGTGGTTCAAATACAGCCGTGGCTCTCAGGAGCAGCACTGGGTAATGCCCACCAGAGGCAGTGATGTCCAAAAAATAAATAAACCAGTATGGGCCCTAAGGGAGACTTCTGGTGATGTCCAAGCAAGAAGCCACCCAGGGAGGTTCTGGACGCCTTCCATGGCACCTCCCAGGAAACTGGGGACTGGAGGCCCTGATTACAAGAAACTCCTCTGCCAGAGAAGGAGGGGAAGGTTGGGGGAGAAGGGGGAACTGATCACAATGATTGACATATAGCCCCTCCCCAGGGGGATGCATAACAGAAAAGTGGGTGAAGGGAGCTAGCAGTCAGTAGTGGTTCTCAACCTGGGGGTTGTGACCCCTTGGGGGGGTGAATGACCCTTTCACAGGGGTCGCCTAAGACCATCAGAAAACATATTTCCATGGTCTTAGGAACCGAGACACCCCTCCTCTATCCATCTCCAGGCGGTCTGCCCACATGCAGATATGCCCACAAACGAGTACCTGCCTTGAAGACTGTTACCCATGCTGCACCATGCTTCAAGACATTTCATTTAATTTTTTTTTTGGCATCACTGCCCTCAGGTGGTGGGGGTAGGAGGCCCAGCCTTTGCTCCGTGGAGCTGGAATCGAACCTCCATCCCAGTGGGCCGCAGTCCCTCACACAACCACTACGCCACCGGGGCTCAGCCCCATTTCATTTAATTTCTAATTAGAAATAAATACTTCACAATAAGTAAATATGTGTCATTTTAGTGATTAATCACTATGTTTTAATTATACTTAATTTTTGACAATGGAAATACATCCTGCCTATCAGATATTTACATGATGATTCATTGCAGTAGCAAAATGACAGTGATGAAATAGCAATGAAAATAATTTTACGGTTGGGGGTCACCATCACATGAGGCACTGTAGTAAAGGATTGTGGCATTAGGGAAGGTTGAGAACCACTGGTGTAAGACATTTAAAAAATTATAAATTATCAAAGGTTCATGAGGGAGGGAAGGTGGTGGCAGGATGGGGATGGGGGGAATGAGCTGATAAACCAAGGGTTCAAGTAGAATGAAAATGTTTTGAGAATGATGATGCCCACATGTGGACAAGGGTGTTTGACACAATGGATGGATGGTTGGATTGTGTTAAGAGTTGTACAAGCCCCCAATAAAATTATTTTAAAAAGAAGTTCCTCTGCCATCTCATTGGGTGGTTTTCCTGCATGTGAGAGCCTGGCCCAGCCAGGAGCGCGGTCTGCTGTTTCTCCTCAGGACTCTATACCCCTGGCCAGGGGAATAGGCCTGGGTGTATGTTCCTGGCTCCAACTACCTGCCTATCTGGAAGTCTGTCACCCCAAAGCTCCAGCCCTGGCCAGTCCCCTGGCTCCCAGCAGTTGGGGACCTGCCCTTGGCTAGGCTCCCTGAACCTTGGTCTAACTTCACACCCAGCATCTCCCCTCCTACCCACCCCTTTCTTCTCAGCATGGTTCTCACTCTTCCTGTCACCCACGCCTGTGCCCTCAGCACTCCTTCTGCCCTCTACCTCCATCACACCTTCCCTCCCAGACCCCGTCAGGCACGTGCCCTCCCTCCAAGGTCTCCCCAAGTAGCCCAGGCAGGACTAGCCACTTCATTTGGAGGGCCAGCTGAAAAATGAAAACATTGGGTCCCTCCTTCAGAATTTGCTAGCAATTTCCTGGAAGCGGCAGCAACAGAGTATTAATCCAAGTGTTCAACCATCTGAGCAGAGAGCCTGAGTGACTCAGAACACAGGCCCATGAAGCCAGCCAGGCCCCAGGACTCTTCCCTCCCTGGGTCACAGGACTGTGTGTGCCACCGCTAGACCAGGCACTCCGGGTGGAAAGCGGCTCTCATCTCTGCCCGGGCACCAAGCTCCGCCCATTGAGAGGACAGTAAATAAATTGCATTGCATTGCGTCAGATTATTTGCATGTTGCACATGCGCAGTGAAACCAGCAGGTGGCACCCGTCCCTTCCCAATCATTGGTTTTCAAGTTCTCTCTGTTTAAAGTTTGTTGGGTTTCTTGAGAAAAAAACGTTAGCTTCTTATGGTCTCATGCTTTGCAAACACATTCTGGGGTGCGTCTGGACACCCTAAAGCCCGTGTATGAGTTCATGCAGCTCTGATCTCCAGAGGGTCACATTACCCAGGGCCTTGGAATCAACTCTGACTCCTGGGAAGACAGAGCAGAAAGAACTAGGCCCTACAGGGTCCAATGACGGACTTTGGGAGCAGGAAATAGCCCAGCCTTTCTTCCGAAGTGCCTCTGAGTGAATTCAAACCATCATCCTTTACATCAGTAGCCCAGTAGGCCTCCTCTTCCCTCTCAACAAGCCTACACACACACACACACACACACACACTCCTCAGGGACTCCAGAATCACTCCCAAACCACGCTCATTGTCATCGAGTCTATGTTGACTCATAGTAGCCCAACTCATAGTAGCCTGATAAGCCATGACAGAACGGCTCCTACGGGTTTCAGAAACTAACTGCGGAATACAAACCAGAAACCAAACTCAACACTGACTCACCAGAACTCCCTGTGAGTTTCTGAGAGCATAGAAAGCTCTGTCTTTCTCCCACAGAGCAGCCGGTGGTTTTGAACTGCTGACCCTGCAGTTCAGACTTGTAACCACCACACCACCAGGACGCCCTGAGAATCTACCTAAGTGCTGTCACGATTACAAAGGGGCTCGTATCCAGGCTTCCCACCGGACTGAGGATCTCTGGGGCACGGTGGGTTAACCTCTGGGCAGATAACTAAAACACTGGTGATTCAAACACCCCGGCTACTGCCCGGAGAACGATGTTGCTGTCCACTCTGTGACAATGACAGCCCCAGGAGCCCTGTGAGCATTTCTCCATCCATGGGGTGCCCGTGCATCAGTCACCTCCACGCAGTGAGTTTGGAGATGGTGTCCTTCAGTTAGACCATCGGCCCTCAATCCTGTGGGCCTCCACCCCTTTGGGGGTCAAATGTCCCTGTCACAGGGGTCGCCAGATTCCTAACCATAGCAGAGTGACAGTAATAGAGTAGTCATGAAGATAATTTTATGGTTGGTGGGGTCACAACCACATGAGGAACTGCATGAAAGGGTCGAGGCCTTAGGCAGGTTGAAAACCACTGACTTAGACTCTGAAGATGAAATCCATTAGCGGGGTGGCTTGTAAACCCTCCCCGCTGACTCCTGCGAGAACCTGTTATTCTAATTTTAATTCCTCCTCATCTTACAACTAAGGGACAGACAGAGGCAGGGGCCAGACCAAGGTTGAGCCGCAGGTTGATGGGTTTGAGTCCTGTGTGCCTACCACCTGCTCTGAGCGTGTGTGTGTGTGTGTGTGTGTGTGCACGCACACGCACGTACACGCAGGTACTTCATAAAAATAAGGGCAAATCTTGCTCCAGAGTCCCAAGTCACCTGCTCTTGAGCTGAAGTGCCAACTTAGTAGCACTGCCTTTTGCTCGCTCTCTCTCTCTCTCTCTCTCTCTCTCTCTCTCTCTCTCTCTCTCTCTCTTGTTTCTTTCACATGATCGTGAGGAGAAGCTGGTTCTAACCACAATCTAGGTAAAATTCTCAGAATCTTCCAAAGACCGCTGAGGGCACGGGCTGTAAAGATGGCAGGAAGTTGCTTTCAGAGGAGTGAAACCACTGAGACCAAGTTCACCCAGGTCAGCGCCAGCCATGCGCACCAAAGCCAGCCCCCCTCCCCCCCTGCCAGGCTGGGCTAAGTTCCCCAAGCAAGGACAAAGGCATGGGGCCACTGGCAGGGAGGCCTGATTCTGCTTTCTGTGGGCAAGGAGGTAAGCCCCCTGCAGCTGGCTGGGGGCCACCTGGTGTGCGGTGGGTGGAGCAGAAGGGCAGGCCAAGTTCTTCAGAAAGCAGAAACTGTGACCGACCACCAAGTTTCCTTACAGCCCCCTCCACCAAGCTCCCCTCTCACCCCAAGCCCTCTGGTCCCAAGGCCCTTCCGCGCCAACTCTGCCTGGAATCTGCAGTCTCCCCGCTGGTGCCATAGCCTGGGTAGGAGTACGAAGGACCTGGTGACAATCTTGCTTCTGTCACCTCCTGGCTGGCTGGCCTTCGGCAGGTTAGAGGCCCGCTGTGATTACTGGGTATTATTGAGTCAATGCCAACTCCTGACCACCCCTTGGCACGGAGTCGAACTGCCCCATGGGGTATCCCAGGCTGGAATGCTGAAGGGACCCGACGGCCAGCTCTTTGTCCCACCCGGGTGGGTTGGAACTGCCAGCCTTGGGTCTGTCATTGGTGCTTAACCTTGGTGCCACCAGGATGCCTCACATCACTTCCAGAAGCTTCCACCGCTCGGTGCCTGAAGTTGGCATCATCTCAACCCGCCCCACATGTGTTCTCACGTCAACGAACACACAGGCCCCATGGCGTCAGCACCCGCTCAACCGCCTCTGCCGCCTTCTCAGAACTCATCAGGCGAGTCAAGTGCTCCTGTCCGTTGGCCACGTGCCCAGGCTTCCCTGGTGGTGGGCTGTGTTCGCTTCTCAGACCCTGAGAAGGCTCCCCGAGAGCCCGGCCTCTTCGTAAAGCTTGAGGCTGCCTTCCGAGGAGTCTGGCCTCCTGAGCCTTGCGACCACTCTGCAGCCCCCTCGGGATGCACCCGACCTTGTGGAGGTGAGACGGTGAGACCTCGGGGGCTGGCTCACAGGAGTCACTA
>PVJH01025686.1:0-31123 GCA_004026705.1 Nesogale talazaci | reverse complement strand
TGGGTTAGGGTTGTTGGTTTCATTTCATGTCATGAGCTATGTAAATCAGTACAGCATGCATCTGGAGGGAGAGAGAATGTTTTGAGAGTGACGATGGCAATGGGTGTGTAAAAGTGGCCTGCATATAACTGATGTTGTTAGGGATTGTGATGGGAGTTGTATGGGCCCCCAATAAAATGATTCATTAAAAAAAGGGGGGGGGCAGGGAAAAGGGGAGTTTTGTTTTGTTTTTTAAAGAGGAGCTTGTACCAAGGGCTCAAGTGGAAAATGTTTGGAAATGTATGTGGCAACATGTGTGCAAATGTGCTTGATACAAATGATGTACTGAATGTTGTAGTAGCTGTAAGAGCCCCCAATAAAATTATTTTTTTAAAAAGTTAGTAAAAAAGTTTGACTAGGAAAACTAAAATGACATTTTTGACTTCAAATTAGATTTGTACATCAGCTAATTAGTCAATATTGCATTGTGCCAGTTTCAAGCTATAGTTGAATCGGATTTTGATAACAAGAACAATAGCATTTCTGATTCAGAAGAGACATTCTCTCATGAAGTTGGTTAAGCAGAAAGGAAATTGTGAGCATACTATGCAGAATCAGTTACACAGTATTAACTTTGAAATAATTATTGTTTTCTAATCTGTAAGATTAAAGAGAATTTAGAGCTTATTTTATCCAATTACCTCAATTTTTACATGGAATCAGAAGGCCAAGTCATTTTGTTAAATAAGTAAATAAGAATCTATGACCTTTAAATGATGTCTGGTGTTATTTGCTGTCTAGGTCACTATGAGTTGTGGTAACTATGCAACCTATGTACAAGACAAAATATTACCCAATCTTTTTCTATCTTCATGGTTGCTTATATGTTTATGACTAATGTTGAAGCTATTGTGTCAGTCCAGTTCACTGATATTTTCCTTTACTTGTGTTGATTTTCTACTTTATTAAATATGATCATCTTCTCTACTGAGTTATCCCTCCAAGAAAGGTCAAACCAAGTTCATCAAATAATACATTGTTGTAGTATATAAGGAAGGTCTCCATTTGCTAATGTCCAAAAGTATGCTCACAATCCTTTCTTGCTAATTTGTCTTAGTCTGGAAGACACACTGAGACTTGACCATGATGGCCAACCTACTGATGTCTGAAATGTTTGTGGCATAGCTGCAGCATCGTAGCAACATTCATGCCATCATAGCATGACACATTACTGGAAGAGTAGTGGTTAGTGCTTTCTGTGTACTTCGCATTGCCACTTAACTGACACCTTTATGAACCCTGCTAACCACATTATTCAATCAAGTTTGGGAATAAAAGATTAATTAGTGAGATCTGTTACATAATTAATACTTGGAAATAAATTCCTACACTTTTGTACTTGGATGCCAAAATGTCACTTTTGTATTAACAATTAGTGGCTGATTGGATAAGAAATACATTTCCCTCTTCTGTTCTAGACAGTATTGTGAACACAACTTGGTAGAGTAATAACTCTGATTTTTGTCTTCTACCTAATCTTCATACCTTCTTAATTCTACTATTACATACTATCTTAATCTGGTTCTCATAAATCTCTCTTGTTTGCAAATCTGGCTCATTTAGAATTCTCTTATCTTACATTATTCTGTAGTGGAGAAATTTCTGAGATAATATCTCAAGATCATGAAACACTGGTTTTCATTACCTTTGGATTTTTGACAGAAATGTCTAATAGTTCACTCTGATTTCCATTCTGATTGGCAGATATTAATAATTGGATGATTAACGTATAACAATGAATTTTGCCCTTGCCCTCAACAATCGTTTCCAGATAATATGAAGCATGGAGCAGAATTGTGTCCACACTGTGGCAGTCATGTGCTTATGTTAATTTTATGATTAAAATGTAGGGGTGGAGTCTGGCCTGTTAATCTGGAGATAGCCATTAAGTAGCTGATGAGGCCTCTGTGTGAGCATGGCTTTCACCTGAGACTCCTGGGAAATCTCACGATATTTCCCTCATGAAGATGAGAAGCCATCTCCCCAGTTGTTGGGAGTTAGTTTTAGAGATGATTAATCACAGGCAACACAGAATGGCAGCATCTGGGAGGCTGGAGTAGCCAGTGGCGAAGCCACACGGCTTTGCCCTGATGGAGCCGGACCTCTGAGGCTGGGGCAGCCACATGGAGGCCTCTTTCAGCAATGAGTTGCTTCTGCCACCACGGGATGCTGTTGATGGACCTTGAGCCCTGGAAGCGAGGAGTCATGGGGAGACCCCTGTCGGTGCCGGGACTCTGTACCCACTGACCTGTGACTTCGTGAGTCAGAAGGAGACTTTATGGACTGATTTCGGGCATATGGGTTAATATCAGACTTATGACTTTGAGCTGGACTGGGCTGGGATGTTTTTTCAATGTCCTGTTCTTCTTGAATATAAACCCATTCCTTATATCCATAAAAAAAAAGCAAAATTAAAATAAAAAAAATTAAATCCCCCAAGGGTCTTTATCTCTCAAACCTAACTATTGGTTTGACTGGCTAAAAAGAAAAAAGGAGAGGAAAAGTAAAACTGCAAAGGACTTGGAGTCTTTCATTGACAAGTTCATTTCAAACAAAAATAAATTGATCCAAAAGAGTGAGAACTTTGTACTATAATTCATCCTCTGAGATATGAAGTTTGGAGATCTGATCTGTGGCCTCCTGGGATCGTCTGAACGCCTCTTAGAGGGCAGCACCCCCCCACTTTGGACACTTCAATAGGACAAACTGACAGGCAGGGAGGGTCTAACCCACGAAAACCGAAAACCAACCAGCCAATAACAGCTGCCATTGAGTCCATGCAGACTTATGTTTCTGTAATGGTTCAAAGATCGCTTTATTCTTAAAGGAACAGAACACATGGATTCTCAGTAGAGCTCCCCCAGAGGGCTTGCAAGCCTGTCAGTCTTTCCAGGAGCTGACTGACACATCTTTCCCCCAACCTGAGGTGAGAAGCTAGTGGGTTCGAACTGCCAACGATCAATGAACAGCAGAATGCTCCTCGAACCCCTTTAAACTAAAAAAACTCACTGCCCACCCCCCTAAAATTAAAAGTAACTAAATGAACTCACTGCCATCCTGTCAATAATGACCCAATAGGACAGGCCCCAACTGCCCCTGTGGGTTTCGGAGGCTGCCATGCAGTACGGAAACAGAAAAGCCCGTCCTTCTCCCTCTAACCACCTGAGCCTCCTAGAACCCCAAACCGTCTCAACGCAAGAAGTCACTCGAGCTCCCTTTGCATTTGCCTGCTTTGCCTCTAATCCAGAAACCGGCCCGAGAGGAAGGGGCCAAAAAGGTTATGTTTCCACATCTAAATAAAGCTAAAGACGAGTGAAAACAAACAAGCATAATGTCAACAACCCATACCTCTTTCTCGAGAGAAATAAAGGACTTCTAGGTCTAAGGCAAGAGGAAGCACGTTCAAAAGAGGGTGGGAGGACCGGAGGCTGCCGAGGCAACCTGTGCTTCCTCCCTTCGTCACCCGTGCTGTTTTTTAAAAACTCAGCGAAGCTATGGGTTTCACGTTTGTACAAAGGGCTCGATATTTTATTGGTATGAAATGCTGGAATCACCTGTTCCCCCTGACAACCTTTTGATTAGTAACCAAGAGTTAAGCCATTGCACCCTCTGCATGGAGTATGGACAGAGATGTTCAGCTGGGTTTTTTAATCGCCCCAACCTTTATAGAAAGGTGATCAGAAACTAGTACAAGCCAGGCTTCCATTCTAAATGGAATCCTCTTTTCTACATCGCTCTACTCGGATCTCTTATTTTCTATTCCTTTAAGAATAAAGTGATCTTTTAGCAATGATCAAAATATGCTATAAATCAGAGATCATTGTAATCTTCATCATGCTAGATGGCATTTGGCCAGCTGACCTCCCTATAGACATGACCCAAATTTGTACTGGATCTGAGAACGTCTCATATGTTCGATAACAGAAATTTCTTCCCTGGCTTTCTGAATGTGAATGGGGGAGTCTCTTTCTTTTTTCACATTATTTGTAATTTTGTCCTTAACTATGATTTTAGCCTTCCCACCCTAGAGTGATTTTGTGTTTTATTGTTTTCTGTTGATTATTCCTGCTGTGAAGCACAGGAGAAATGGATGCATAATGAAAATAACTGATACAAGAGGTAACAGGAAATGCAGAGGCAGGGGTGGACGATGGGGGCGGGAAGGGGACTTGGGGAGTAAATAATGAAGGCAGGATGGAGGACTAGAACTCATTGTGATTGTAAAACTCATTTTAAAGACAACATAGCAATGAGGTCGATGCTCTAAAATTGAGTGGTATTGATTGTACAATTCTCTTTGATATGACTGAAGGAGTGAACTATTGAATTATAGAAAAGATAGGAAGAAAGACAAAGAGGGAGTGAGGGAGAAAGAAAGAAAATACAGTGTAAACTTTCAAACAAAAAACTTTGAAATACACACAGCGGGATAAAAAGTACCATAAATACATATTACACACTAACCACAAGATCAGCAAAACAAAACCACCAGTCATTCCTTGAAAGAAAGATGAACCTTTCTATTTCCATAAGAAATTACAGTCTTGGAAATTATTGGGGGCACTTCTACTCTGTCCTATTACACAGTCGCTATAAGTCTGAATTGACACCATAGCAATGAATAAGAATATATTGCATGCATAAAAGGCACCATTGTGAGATGAGTATACATAGAATGTATATGCTCAAGTTAGTAGCAATGGAATGAACATGTTTGAAATGCCAGACAGTTTAAAACAAAATCATATTACAGTATCTTAAATCTGACCCTGACACATCCTTTCCCACTATCTTGAATTTTGTGTTAGACTTAGTTAAGTAACCCTAGGCAATGTATGAATCTTGATTGTAGTTTCTATTCTTTTTGCCGGAAGAAAAATAATGCATATACATTTTTTTTCTTCCTCTTTGTCTCTCTGTACTGCATTTTGGGTAATTCCTTCAGCTTTACCTTCCAGTTCACTTACTCCTTAGTTGTGCCTAACTTACTGCTTAATCCATCCATCAAATTCCTAATTACAATGATTAAATGTTCATTTCTAACTGTTCTACTTGATTCTTTTCAAATTTGCATGGCTAAACCTGAGCGTCCTTTATTCTCCTCTTCTTCATCTGATGCCAGTGTCAGTTCTATAAATACATTAAACCGTATTTTATATTTTGCACCTGGTAAGTCTACTGTCTGCAGCTTCAAAACATCGATTCGATAACTTGTGTTTGCTGACACTCTCTCAGGGCCATTGGTGTGCTCATGCACATGTTGACTTTCCCTTTGTGAACCCCTGTTCCTATAGAATTTTCTTGTGGGATTTCTTTAGGCTCCAGTTGTATGTTTTTTTCAGAAAGTGTTTTTGGACACATCCTCAAGAGCAACCACGCACTTCAAATGGACATCAGGTTTGCTAAGGCAGCGGTTCATTGAAAACAAGAGGATTTCCTCAATGAACCACAATTGACCATGACCATTAACACAGATGGACACAACAGGCACAGCAATGGACTCACACATTCAACCATAATGAAGATGGCAACAGACCTGGAGGTGCTTTGTACTGCTGTTGATAAGGTTACCCTGCATAGAAGCTGAACTAATAACACCATTTTTATGAGGGTGTGTCAACCCGTATTGCTATGAAGGCCCACGTTTATACCTGCACAGGTTTATTCTAAATGAAATATGCTTAAACATGTCTCTGTGATGAGTGTGTGGCTGAAGAGAAGTTCTCTCCTAAACACACTCATCCTTAGAAGGAGCACTGGTACCATAGGGGTTATACATTGGGCTGCTAACCACAAGATGTACTCCTTGGGGAGAAAGGTTAGACTCTCTGCTCCCATAAACAGTGGTTTACAGTCTTGTTAATCCACGTGGGCAGTTCTAACCTGTCCCATAGGGTCGCTATGAGTCAGAATTAACTGAATGATGGTGAGATTGTTTTTTGATTTTGAGTCTCGTTAGAGGGCTTGAATTGTATTGAATTGTATTGCTTGAATTGTATGTAATGTACATTATATGTCAATAAAACTGTTGGGAGAGGGTGACAAAGAAGAGCATAAATCTGGATGGATGGCATATTGAGAAATAGTAGTTCAACTTTTTGATACTTAAGCTTAATAAAAGTTTCTATGAGTTTGTGACAATATTCTCCTGGCACATCACCAAGGTCCTGAATCTCTTAGATACTACTTCAGTTGTACTTTTGGGGGAATCCAACCAAAATACATGTCTTCGAACCTATGTGAAGTTGAGCTTCCTCTAGTGATTTTCCAAGGAACCCTTCCCCCCCATCCCGCCTAGAGTCAAGACCAAGACCTGTGAGCATAGCCAGGCTGCCCCCTTCCTACTTTCCTCCTACTTCCCCCTCTCGCTCCCTCACTCTTTTTCTTTTTAAATAAATTCTGTCAGTGAGGTTGTCACTCTTAGGATTTCTAGTTTTACATAAGCATCTCTGTCTTCATCTCCAGACTTACACTGACTGAAGGCTTTTTCTCCTCTCCCTCCCAAAGATATAGGCTTGCAGGGAGCTCTTGTACCTTGGTTAATTAGAAGGCTGCAAACATCTTCCTGTTGTTTTGTTTTTTGCGTTTATATTCTCTTATGCTAAAAAGTGCTAGAGATAATTTACTGTAGCATTTACTTCGGTTGCTTAGGTTACTTACTATTTTATTTAATGCTTGCAGATTTTTTTGTGACTTCCCCCCATCCCCGACACACACACACATTTAAATGTGTGTGTGCATGTTACTGCTACCCATTTTAACCTATAAATATCTGAAAGAAGCAAATTGTTCCTTTGCCTTCTTTGAAACAAAGCCCAGCCCAACATGAGTCAGAAATAAATGTATAATGAACTCTCTTGGATGAAAATAAAAGTCCTGGTGATGGTGCGCTCATCTTAATGAAAATGAACTTAAATTACTTTTGTAGGTAATTCTAGGGGTGTATGACTGAATGTATCTCACGAGGAACACAATGTGGGGTATTTCTGTCTCCCTTACTTCAGCTTCATTTCTTTCATACCCATGGTGTTAGTCTGGATAGACTTGAGAAACAAATTAATAGACACTCATAAGTGTATAAGAAAGAGCTGTATGTATAAGAGCAATTGAATATTGAAAAAACATACCAATCCAATTCGGATCAAGTCCATAAGTCTGATATTACCCCATAAGTCCTATACCAATCTACAAATTCCTCTTCAGACTCACACACCACATGCAATGATGCCGAGTACAGGAAGATTGCAGGCCAGTGGTGGAAAGTCTTGTGGATCTTGTGGCAGTGTAAGCTCTTAGCACTGGCATGGGTCTCCACTTGGTTCCTCCAACTCCAGGGCTCTACTGTCAGCAAGAAAGACAAAGCAGAGTTTGTCTGTATCTGGCCTCCAGTAAGCTATTTACCTCCGTAGCACCTCCAAGCGGCAACCTGATTGACAGGCTAGACTCCCCTCCTTCACAACTTGATACCAGATTATGCAATTACCACACCCATTCTGCATAACCTATGCATGGCCTGTCCACCACTGTCTTTTTTGTTTTTGTGGGCCTCACTGCCTTTTGGTGCTTGTGGGAGCCAGCCAATGCCGCTCCTGAGAGCCGCCCTGGATTTGAACTGCCAAGCCTACAGGCCGCAGTCCCTCACTCAACCACTTCCACCACCAGGGCTCAGCTCCAGCACTGTCTTTTAAAGGCACACCATTAAAAATATATTGCTGTACTATGAATTAATGAATTTTACTGATATGACTATTATAGAAGAACTCAAAATCCTACCAATTTTTTATAACATATTATCATTGTCCTTGAGTTGTTCCTTTAAAGGTATACAACATGCTGTGTTCTTTGCCTTTCAGAATGTTCACAATTGTATCTTTGTACTTCTCTTAAATTGTGTTTTAAGTGTTAGTTTAAACACCATCCTAGGAGTCATTTTTATCCCATTTTTATGCAAATGGTTTTTTTGGGAGGGGGCACCACTGCCCTCTGGTGGTCGCAGGAGCTACCCAGCCTTGCTCCCAGAGAGCTGCTGGATTTGAACTTCCAAGTCAATGGGCCGCAGTCCTGTACTCAACCATTACACCACTGAGGCTCAGTCCTATGCAAATGTTTAAATATCATCTTTCCCCCTGGGCAATTTAAAAGGAAACCTAACTCTTATACTTGTACTCTATGGCCTGTTCACCTCGGAGACCCCATGTCAGGACAGACCCGTGTTCCTCGGAGTTTTCAAGGGCAGATCTTTGGGAAGTGGATTGCAAGGTATTTCTTTGAAGGAGCCTCTGGCAATACCCAAATTGGCAGCTGTGGTATTTTTTTCCCTTTGAAAAGGAGAAAGGGGAGATCAGGTAGCTGACAGTGTAGACTGCGTAACTGAGAAGTCCACTGCTGACCACCAGCTCTTGCTGTCCTCAGTTGGTGCCTGCCATGTGTGCCCTTCATAGATACTGGCATTGCTTACCGAGCCATCTCTTTATCTCAGCGCCCTCTTGTCTTCTTTGCTACCCAAGAGCAGCTCATTTCTTCAACTATCCGTTGTGCAATCAGTGAGCTTCTGACTCCCCTTAGCCTTATCCCATGACTATCTGTCGAGCAGAGAGTTGTGTGACCTTTTAATCTCTATATTTGACTTTATGGACCCACATAACAGCTTCTAGATGTCAGTTAGTGGAAGCACATTCTTTGAAATGTTCTTCACATTACCTTTCAAGATGAAGGGCATCTCTGAGCAATTCCACTTCTCTCTAAGGCACTTCTGTGGCCAAATGAGCTTAGCAATAGATTGCGGGTGCTGCTACTGAAGCGACTCCTTTGTTTCAATATCTGACATAAATCTTCCTAATATTAATTACTAGAACAACCCTGGAGATCAGCGAGCCTTGAAACGCCAGACTTTTCAATATGCCTTCTTTCATGCCGAGGTGCTTCCTTTTCTTTCTATCTGTACCTGTAATGAAACACTCCCTGTTGGATCCCCAAGATATACCCTTCTTTTAATTAGTGTTGGAAACGGGAAATATTATCTTTCCCTCAGTTCCTCATTGTTCTTTATTTTACTGAGCTCTTCCTTTGCCTGCTCGTGTAACTAATTTCTGTCTAGAGTGGTTTTCTGCATATTTAGTGAATACTTTGCAGAAGAAAGACCAATTGCTATTTCAAAAACACATGGCTTCCAATATGTTTGCTCAGAAGCTCTGTGGCTCATGCAGAGCAGCTTTCTGCAATATGCACCCTCAGGCAGACTAAGCACATTGCTCCACAACCCGACAGCTCATTCCTCTACCACAGCAATCCTCAGGCTGAGGGTTGAGACCCAGCGGCCCTTCACCGGAGACGCCTAAGACCATCAGAAAACACACTTCTGCTGGTCTTAGGAACCGAGATACCACTCCTCTCTCCATCTCCAGGCAGGCCCGCCCACATGTAGGAGTCCTCTGCGTGAAGACTGTTACCCAGGCTACACCATGCGTCAGAACAAAATGTCATTGATTTGTCATTAGAAATAAACATTTCACAACATATCACAACATATTATTTTGTGATTAGTCATTATGCTTTCATTATACTCAATTCATAACCATGAAAGCATCCTTCATATCAGATATTTCCGTGACGATTCATAAAAGTAGCAAAATTAGTTATGAAGTAGCAGTGACAATGATTTTATGCTTGGGGGTCACCACCACATGAGGAAAGGTCTGAAAGGGTTGCGGCATTGGGGAGCTTGGGAACCACTGTAGTCCCAGATCTCATTTACTGAGAAGGGCCATGTACGAGCGGTGTCACTCAGGATGAAAGGGGATGGACATAAGGGGCTGCTGGGTTTGCTCCCAATTCTGACTCTTGTTTAATAACCCAACTACCCTTTTGACAGGTGCGTGAAATAACGGGCTCTGGCACCACCTTCTACACTTATGACAACGCTTTTCCTTCCATGTTTTGGGAAATTCCAAAAACATTCTTGCAAGCACCCAGGGAAGTGTACTGGTCTGTGGAGAAGAGTGTACTAATTGGATTTGGCTATGTTGTGGGGGTACACAGGTACACAGTACATGCTAATGAGGAAGGAGATACATCCCGAGCTCTCAGGTCAAGCCTGTCAGAAGGAAGCACCATGCCTACCCTAAATAACAGGCTCACTATCGGGGAACCCTGAGTGTGATGAAGGGACTCATAATTCCCCTTAGTTCAGCAAGAGCTTTTTGTCCAGGGGCTCTGTGTACAGAGTCCAAAAACAAAAACAAACTCACTGCCATTGAGTCAATTCCATCTGATAGTACATTCATCAATAGTATCTTTAATAACATCTTCCTTGGTTACCGTGTCTCCTTTCAGAGACTGAGGAATTTGAGATTAGAAGCAGGAAGGGTTATTTCTTTGGAAAGGCTGGAAAGAAAAAAAAAACAGACCATTTGAGCCCTGTTATATTTCCAGAGGGAATGTGCTTCAGTCATTGTCAAAAAGGACATTTCTAAATCAATCTTTCAGTACAGTGCTTTCTGTGATAGAATTATATTCATCAAGGAAATCCAATCACACTAACCATTATTAAAATTTACCCACCAACCACAAAAGCTAGTGCTGAAAAAATGGAAGATTTCTACCACTGACTTCAGTCAGATATTGATCAAACATGCAATCAAGATTCAATGATAATTATTGGTGATTGGAATATAAAAGTTGGAAACAAAGAGAAAGGAACAGTAGTTGGAAAATATGAACTTCATTATAGAAATTAAGCTGGAGATTATATGATGGAATTTTGCAAGACTAATGACTTTTTCAATGTAAATACTATGTTTTCAGCACAACACAAAAGTCAGTTACACACATGGATTTCTCTAGAAGGAATACACAGAAATCACATTGACTATATCTGTGGGAAGATACAATGGAAAATCTAAGTATCAGCAGCTAAAATCAGGCCAGGGGTTGAGTGTGGAACAGACAATTCATTGCTTATGTATAAACATAAATTAAATCTGAAGAAAATTAAAGGAAGTTGGCCAAAGTCAAAATACAAGCTTGAGTCTGTCCCACGTGAATTTCCAGAACCCCTCAAAATTTCAAAGGACATCTGGAAAAGACCAAATCAATATTATATTGCAATGTGTAAAAATCTAGTTATAATATCAAAAACTAAGAGCACACTCAGCATATCTTAAACTTAAAGAAGTCTAGAAAAAAGTTCAAACCTCAAGTTGCAATATTAAAAGATTCTATGCGAAAATATTAAACCATGCAGGAAGCTTCAAACAAAGATGAAAAGAATACAAAGGGTCGTACCAAAAGTAACTAATCCACAGTGACCATTTCAAGAAGTAGCACATGAGCAAGACCCAGTGGTATTGAAGGAAGAAGTTCAAGTGTCACCAAAAGAATTAGTCAAAACCAAGGTTCCCAGACATAGAAAGAATACCCATTTATGTTTCAGGAAGTTGATGAACCAACTACTCTTCTATTCCAGGAAATTTGGCCAAATTATTGGAAGAGGTCCATATTAGTACACATTCCAGCGAAGAGTGACCCAATAGAATGCTCAAGCTATAAAGCAGTAGTATCACATGCAAGTAAAATTTTACTGAAGATAATTCAACAATGGTCACAGCAGGCCATTGACAGGGATTTCTCAGAAGTTTAGAGCAGATTCATAAGAGGACAAGGAACAAGGAATAGTGCTGCTTATGTTAGATGGATGTTAGCTAAAAACAGAGACTACCAGAAAGATGTCTACTTGTTCTATGTTTGTTTGTTTTTTACTCTATCAACATATTTGACTGTGTGGATAAAGTATGTGTAGATAAACTATGGATAACCTTGAGAAGAATGGGAATTCCAGAATGCACACTTCATTGTGCTCATGCAGAATTTGTACATGAATCAAAAGGCAGTTGTGCAAACAGAGCAAAGGACCCCTGCATGGTTTAAAATCGGGAAAGGTGGGTCGTATCCTTTCTTTTTTTGGGGGGGGGCATCACTGCCTCTGATGGTCAGGGGCACCACCCCGTGCTGATCCTGAGAGCCGCCGCTGGATTTGAACCACTCTACCTGCAGGCTGCAGTCCCGCACTCAACCACTTACACCACCCGGCTCAGCCCAAAATTCTGATATTTATTTTGTTTGTTTGGGGGCATCACTGCCCTCTGGTGGTGGGAGTAGGAGGCCCAGGCTTGCTCCTGGAGAGCTGCTGCTGGATTTGAACCAGCAGCCCAGTGGGCCGCAGTCCCGCACGCAACCACGACGCCACCGGGGCTCAGCCCGAATCATTTCATCATACATATTCATCTTTATGCTGAGCAAGTAATCATAGGAGTTGCATTATTATAAGAAGAATGTGGTATCCAGATTGGTGAAAAGCTTCTTAATAACCTGTAATATGCAGATGACATACACTTGCTTGCTGACATGAGGAGGACTTGAACCACTTGCTGATGAAGATAAAGGATTGCTGTCTTCAGGAAACATCATGATACATGGGGTGTGGGGGGGTTAAGTTGTCAAAGATTTTGTCTTTCTTGAATCCATCATCGATACTCAGGAAAGAAGCAATCAAGACATCAAAAGATGTGTCGCATTAGCTAAATCTGCTGCACAGGATATCTTTAGAGCAATGGTTCTCAAGCTTCCTAATGCAGCGACCCTTTAATAAAGCCCCCCCATGTTATGGCGACCCCTCAAACATAAAATTATTTTCATTGTTACTTCATCACTTTAATTTTGCGACTGTTATTAATCGGGCAGCCCCTGTGAAAGGGTCATTCAACCTCCAAAGGGGTCGCGACTTTAGTTTATTGAATAGACTTTAGTCTATTGAAAAGCAAGAATATTGTTTTGAGGACTAAGGTACACCTGACCCAAGTGATGGCATTTTCAATTGCTTCATATGCATATGAAAGTTGGGCATGAAATAGGAAGATCAAAGCAGAGTTGATGCAATTAAGTGGTAGTGCTAGTGAAGAATACTGAAACTACCGGGGACTACTAAAAGGACAAACAAAGCTGTCTTGGAAGAAGCACAGACAGAACATTCCTTAGAGGAAAGAATGGAGGATTCCATCTTGTATACTTTGGACATGCTGTCAGGAGAGACCAGTGTCTGGAGAAGGACATCATGCTTGGAAAAGTTGAGGGACAGTGACAGAGAGGAAGGCCCTCAGCGAATTGTATTAGCACATGGCTGCAAGAATGAGCTTAAGCACAAGGACAATTTTTTTTTTTATCACAAGGACAATTTTGAGGATGGTACAGAGTCAAGCAGTGTCCTGTTTTGTGGTCCATAGGTCACTCTGCATTGGAACTGTCTTGATGGCATCTAAGAACATCTTTCTGGCAAGATCCCTTGTGGGTCTGTAAGGTTAGCACTGGGCTGATAACCATTGACTGTATGGCTCACACTCAACAGCAGGCCTGCAGGAGGAAAAGGAGGCTGTCTCCTCCTGGGAAAGAAGATTTACAGTACTGAAAACTCTCACTAGGAGTTAGATCTGACTTGCTGCAGAGAGTTTGGTTGGGTTGGGTTTTAGTGTGTTTAGGTTTGAGGTCAGAAAGTCCTAGATATGCTTCTAATGTACGAGTCAAGTGTCTGGCCATGACATGGTGCTAAAACTGAGCTAACATAAAGAGCTGAAGGTTTTTTGTTTTCAGGTAATTAATCAGGAATTCAGACATAGCTGGATCTGAGTGCTTAAAGAATGCCTCCAGATTCCCTTAGCATTGTTCTCTTTCCAGCTGCCCGTCCTCATTCTCAAGCAGATTGCCTCCTCCTAGGAGACCTGGTGGTGTTGTAGTCGTGTGTTTGGCTGCTACCTGCAAAATCATCCAGGGGAGATAGAGTTACAATCCCAGAAATTCACAGGGGCAGTTCTACCCTGCTCGATAAGATTACCATACAGAGTCAATTTGGTGGTAGTGATTTGGGTTTGGGTTTGGGTACATCAGAAGGCTAGCATGGTTCTTGCTAAAACCAAGCTTCCAGCAGGGCTGCATTCCCTACAAAAGGCTCCTTGGGAGAATCACCTTCAAAGCTCCTTCGGGTTGCTGGCAGGATCCAGCTTCCTGTGGTTGCAGAACTGAGGTCCACACTTTTGAGATTTCATTTGGTCACAGTCGTCTAAGGTTCAAGACCTTCATCAATCTCAAGTCAGCCTTGGCAGGTCAAGTCCCTCTCATGTTTTGAATCTCACCTGCCTCTTCTTCCATTAAATTTTTCTGACCACAGCCTGGGCTGTTTCTCCACTTGTAAATGTTACACCTGTAAGTGTAAGTTGACTAGAAGAGGTCCAATCCTGTATAAATTTGCCAGCTCAATTACATCAGTATGCTATGCAAGGTAACAGATCCATGAGTGCTGGGTGCTAGAATATAGACATCTTTTTTGGTGTGAGCAATGCTGTAAATAGATGAATTCATAGACTCATATATAAACCATTATATACACACATATGTATAAAATTCCATTTTTTATTAACTTTTTAAACCCTCTCTTGTGTGTGAATTATAAATACATGATTTCTAAATCTTTAAATAGACTTTATAAAGGGGCTTCAGAGAGTTCATGGAAAAATAGAATTAAAAGAAAATGGAATTTTTCCATGGATTTTTTTGAAGCTTACATCTGTTTTAAAATAGGTTTGGGGGCTGAGCACCGGTGGCATAGTGGTTGAGTGCGGGACTGCGGCCCACGGGCTTGGCGGTTCAAATCCAGCAGTGGCTCTCCAGGAGCAAGGCTGGGTAGCTCCCACGACCACCAGAGGTCTGTGATGCCCCCCCCCCCCAGAAGATAGGCTTTTAAAATGTTTTTTAAATGACATTTACACTGAAAATTGGATTTCTAATTAACAGCATCTATTCATATTGCTCAGAGTTTAGTGGTTACATATTGAACTGCAAACTACAAAGTGAGCAGTTCAAAACCACCAGCCAATTCCGTGTGAGATAAGATTTTCTTCTCCAGTGCAGAGCAACAGTCTTAGGAAATCACAGAGGTAGTTCTATCTGATCCTACAGGGTCACTAGAATTGGCTGGACAGCAGTGCTTGTTTATTGGGTGGGTTGGTTTTTCTATTTCTCTGTATGTTGTTCAGGAACCCTGGTAGTATAGTGGTTCCGACTATGATCCGCCTGGTTAACAGTTTGAAACCACCAGGAGTTTCAGGAAGAAAGACTGGTCTTTCTTTTCCCATAAACTATTAGAGGTTCAGAAATCCACAGGGAGTTGCAGTGAGTCTGCATTAACTGGATTTCAGTCAATTTGGATGAATTTTTGGTACATACTGTTTTGTGATATTCGCTGCATTTTTTAACATAATAGGTCAGCCTTCTCATAATTTCTCTTCTGGTTGTTTCCTTTCCATTAATCTAGCTTCCTTGATGTTATCTTCTCACCTTTGCTTTCCGATAAATGTTGACTGTTTGGTTTCATGTTGATTTGATGATTCATGATGTCTCATGGATAGCATTGTTTATTTTACGAGTCAGCCCATTTCTTGGCGGAAAGATTACCTATGGGTGGTTCAGTTCACAGTTCAAAGAGGATCTCAGAAAGATATTCCCGGGGGTTCTTCTAGACCAGCAGTTCTCAACCTATGGGTCATGACCCCTCTGGGCGTGGAATGACTCTTTCACAGGGGTCACCTGAACCATAATAGTAGTAAAATTACAATTGTGAAGTAGCATTGAAAATAATTTCATAGTCCGGGGTGAGGGGGGGGGGAGGTCACCAGAACATGAAATGTCATGGGCATCAGAAGGTTGAGAACCACTGCCTTAAATGGTCTCTCATCAGTGTGAAAGCCCCAGAGTCTTGTCACCAAATGAGGATTTAGAGCATCACCTTTAAAAAAAAATGCTATGGCAATGGATCAGAATTGTCCCATGAGACCATGGTCTTGAGCCGACAAACCCAGCAAACTAATCTTGTGAGATGTTTGTCTACATCTGGAAAATATCTGTCCCTCTGCCCCCTGTGCATTTTATTATGAATATATAGTACACATACATATGTGTACATTCTTAGGACCCATTAAGTCAGTTCACCCTCACAGTGACCCTACAACAGACTTTACAATAGAACAATAGAACCCTACAACAAACTGTACAACCAAACAATACAACCGTACGATAGACTTATAGTAGTGCAAAATGCTACACCATTCTTACAATCATTCTTTTGTCTGATTATTGTGGTCACGTGTCCAACCTGATGGGCTGTTCTTCCAGCACTGCTTCAGCAGTGCTTCACTGTTATTCACAGGCTTTTCAGTGACTCCCTTTTCAGAAAGAATCTGCCTCTTCCTTCTACCTACTCTGTCTTGGTCAGGTGCTCCTCTGACACCCGTCTACCATGGGCAAACTTGCTGGAATTTGACATAGTGATGGAACAGCAACACACAAGTGACCACATGAAGCCTGACTGACAAACTTTCACCAAAGAACCTTGCTTTCTGCAGAGGTACCTATGCTTGTCTTTTCATGAAAGTGCAATTACATTATATTTGTCTTTTATGATTAACTTGTTTCATTCATCATCAGATCACCTAGATCCATTCATGTGTTAAGAGGTTGAGAACTCACCATTATTCCATTGCATACATACACACCATAATTTATTTATCTATCCATTCATTAGGTTCTGTCCATTTTTTTTGCTACTATGAATGATACTGCCATGGACACAGTTGTGGCTATGTCTAATCATTTCATGGCTATTTTATCTCTAGGAAACACACCTAGGCTTGCTATTACTGGATTCCAATTCCAGCTAGTTCATGAAACTTCATACTCTTTTCCATAGTGCTTGTACCATTTTACAATCCCACCAACAATGAGTAAGAGTTCAAATCTCCTCCCCACTTGACCAGCATTTATTGTTTTCTGGCTGTTGGTTTGTGTTGCTTGTCTTTTTGACGAGTCCTGATTTTTTAAGTGTCATCTCATTGTGGTGTGAATTTGTGTCTTTGGAATGGCTAATGATAACAAACATCTTTCCACATGTTTGCTGCCTTCCTGAAGACCCTCTTTAGTGAAATGTCTATTTATGTTGTTATCTGTCAATTGAATTACATATTTTCCTGTTGTTGAAGGATCATTTTAGATTCACAGGGAGAAATTAAATTTTAGATTGAGATAAAGCTGTTAAATCATTCTGATGTAGTTCCAGCACAGCTATTGGCATCTTGTATCAGAATGGTCCATTTATTCCAAGTGATCAATCAATATTGACATGTTATTATTAACTAACGTACCCAGTTTATTTCTAGTTTCTTGGTTTTTCTCTAATGACACTTCCTCCTCCAGAATTTGAGCTAGGATGCTACATTATGTTTACTTGGTATGTTTCTTTTGGCTCCTCTCGGCTATGCCAATCTCTCTGAACTTCCTATCTTTGATGGCCTTCACAGGTGTGAGCAGTACCAGTAAGGGCACTTTATTGGAATTCGTCTGATATTTTTCTTAAGATTTGTGAAGGGTTATGTGTTTGGAAGAGGAAGAAAGACTAAACTTTGTACTCCAGAGAAGAGTTACAGTCTCATAAACCCATAGGGGCTGGTCTCCCTTATCTTATAGGATTACTATGAGTAAGAACCCACTAGATGCTGATGAGAGAGATGTGTTTGGGGGAGTGAGACTACAGAAGCAATAACACAAAACACTATACCATGCCATCCCAAGAGTAGCTACTCACAACAGGACCTCCTGACTGGAATACTCTTGGTCAGATTTCTCCGATGTAAAGTAACCCCCTCCCCTACTGTTCTTTTTTGGAAAGGACTTCTCCATAAGCAGCCCACACTTAAGAAGCAGTGAATCATGCTCTTCTTCCTTTAGGGTGAAGAATCTGGATGATTTATTTGAATTCTTCATGGGAGATTTGTCTGTTCTTCTACACTTGCAACTTTATGTGATCATCTATTTACACTAGTCTGGATTAGTGAATACATAATTCACGATTTCAGTTAGAATCCAATACAAATGTATTTCATCTGTTGCTCAATTTCTCCAGTTTGGCCACTGGACGCTCTTTCAGTTAGGTCCCATGTCCCTTTGAAATTCACTCCCTCAAAAAGGTGTGTGTGGAAGTGGGTTGGGTGTGTGTGTGTGTGTGTGTGTGTGTACCATGTGTATCATTTTCTTAGTTTCTGGCAGTACAAGGTGCTCTTGGCTCATGTTGTATATTTCCTGACCTACATGAAGAGCCAGCCATTTCTCAAAGGTTCCCTTTTGAAAATGAAAATTTTCATACAGAAAAATGAAATACACTTATATATGTGTCCCTCAAATCGTAAATCTGCACACATTGATCTGTATCTCCACAGGTAGACTTGTGCATGCATATTATTATCAAGTTAAAAATGAGTACCTGGATCCTTCTAACCTCTTCCCCTTCTTGACCTGTAAATATCTACTGCAACAGTGGGTAGCCTGGCTTTTGCCATCTGTGAGTCATTCACTTCACTGACTAATTCATGTGTAACCATACCAGATTAACCTCATTCCCCTTGGAAACAACTTTGCGAGTGAAACTACAGTGCTTAAGTGCAGTTCCTGCTGCCTTTAGTAGTATGGACTTCATTCATTCCAAGAATCATCTAAGTCAGTACCTTTTCCGCCATCCCTTCAGTGAGGTTGTTTCATACATTTGTATTTTATGTATAATTTCATGCCAGAACGTCCTTCCTTTGCAGGTATTTTTGGCCTCCTAAATTATTTTTCATTTGTATACATTAAGTGTAATTGGCTCTGTTTATGCTTCCTTTGTTTTGTTTCCTTTCTATTTAGTTCCTCTCCTCTGGCAACCAGTGATCTTTTTACTGTCCCTATAATTTTTATTTTTTTCCAGAATTTCATATAACTGAAAGTATAAAGTTTTTTGCTCTTTATTGACTGTGTTGGGCTGGGATGTCTTGAGAAACAAACCAATGACAATCATCTATGTATAAGAAAGAACTTTACAATGGGGGTACCCTAAAATACCCGGGAACTGTCCTAGGTGGAGAGGAGCGTTCATTGTATACATTTTCCCCACAAGGTCAGCATCAAGCAACTCACTCAGAGTTAGTGCACCCTGTGGCATTACCTGGGAAAGTTTTCTCTAGTCACGATGAGTTATTTTTCATAAAAGCAGGTTCTTTCGAACCTAGTTTTCTAGGGATAGCTGATTTAAGACAACAGCATGCAGCTATGAAATTCCATTTTCTTCTTGGGAAAAATACTGCAGAAACTGTTCTGATGTGGAACACAGCTTACAAGTACAGTGCTACAGGGGAAAAAAATCAAGTGTACGAGTGGTTTTCCTGTTTCAAAAAAGCTGAAATACCAATTAATGACAAACCTTGTTCTGTATGTCTGTCAACTTCCTAAATGGATGAAGCCATTGAATTGTAGTGCATTTAGAGTTTCTTCCACCAGACTATTCAAACTGTTCATCAAGTTTTCTATATAGGGGTACTGAAAACATTGCAGAACAATGTGCAACAGAAAAGGACCGATTTGTGGCAGGCAGGGGACTGGTTTTGCCACCACAGTAATGAACTGTTCACACGGCCATCTCAGCGTGCTAGTTGTTGACAAAACACAGCATGCTTCTCTTGCCTCACGCATCTTGCTCACCTGACCTCGCTCTGTGCAACTTCTTTTTGTTTCTGAGAATGAGAGGGTCCTGAAAGGGCAGTTATTTGAAGACATAGAAAAGGTGAAGGAAAAACTGAGGGTGGTGCTGTCAGTCATGCAGGCAGATGAGTCTGAAAAATGTTTCCAAGAATGGAATTGCAAATTTAACAGATGTATTAAGTGTGACAGAGTACTTTGAAGTTGTTAAGGTTGTTTTGTGAAAAATAAAATTATTAAATTCATAGTTTTCGGGGGGAAATCCAGGGTTTTTTTTAGGGGGGGGTTCACCTTCATAAGAAATAGTTCCACATAAAGAAGGCATCTGAACCCAGTTGCACTCAGGTTCATTGGTCGTCAGCTAGCCAGATTCATCTTCAACTCATGGAGCTAACGGTTAATGACACAGAAAGGTGAAGCAGGATTCAGGAAGGTCACAGGCTGGTGGATGCAGAGCCGCTTGGGTCCAAGGTCAGTGGAAACATGGCAGGGTGCTGGATTCTCAGGATTGGGCGGCTCACATAGAATTGACCCTGGAGGCAGGTGCAGAGGTCCAGCAGCCAGGAAGGTGAAGGAGCAGAGAGAGAAAGGAGGGTTCCCCAATGTCTCTCTTATAAAAAGACCATGTCTCCCAGGATATATAATCAGACTGTGGCTTAATCAGAATTTTTGAACTCCACCTCTACTCAGGAGTGTCCAGGTGGCATGATCCCTAACTATTACACGATCTAAGGTGCATCTAAATTTCCTACATGTCTTTTCACAGTTTTCTAGCTTCTTTTTTCATCCATGAGCAACAGTCAATGGTAGAGATGTGTCACAGTTTTATTTTTTCATTTGTCTGTGGAAATATATCTTGCTGGCTTACTTTCAACTTTTGGCCTCTATGAATAAAGCTGCTATAGGATTGATGTACAGATTTTATTACAGACATAACTTTTTAACTAGGTTGGAGAAATAGGAGTATGTTTGTTGCATCATAACATTATATCACAATTACTGTACCAGTTTTCATTCTCACCGGAAATAAATGAGACTTCTTGTTCCATCTCCTCACCATCGATTAGCATGTTAAGGTTTAGGATTTTAATTGTGTAATAGCATGTCATTTTAGTTTTCATTGGTGATGCCTTATTTCTAATTTATACTGACATATTTCTGGAAGTTTATTTTCCATCCCTTTATCTCCTTTGGTGCCATTAGCGAGGTGTCTTTTAAAATCTTTGGCCACATTGTTTATTCCTCATTGTTGAGGCCTGTGCCCTCTTTGCCTATTTCAGATACACATCCATTATCTCCATTATTGGAGAAATGTTTTGTAAATCCTTTACCCCAAGTTGTGACTTGTCTTTTCATTCTCTGAATAATCTTTCATGGTTAAAGAAATGCACTTATTGCAGCTAAAGCTCTCAGATGTGCCCCCACGCATACCTCCCAACCCACTGCTGCAGCGTTGACTTGGCCTCACAGAGGATCTCTAACAGCGGTTCTCAACCTGTGGGCCACGACCCCTTTGGGGTTCGAACGACACTTTCACAGGGGTCGTCCAATTTATAACAATAGCAAAATGACGGTGATGAGGTAGCAACAAAAATAGTCTTCTGGTTGGGGGGGTCACCGCCGCCGGAGGAACTGTGTTTTCGGGCTGTGGCATGAGAAGGGTTGAGAAACGCTGATCTACAGGATAGCATACAACTGCTCCATAGCATTTTTGAGCCTGAAAAACCTTTAATGAATAAACGGCCTCATCGAAGGACTGCTCTGGAGGAAAGTTTTCATTTCCTATGTCCTGAACTATAAAGAACAACCCAGTTTTATCCGAAAAGATTACCTTCCTCAGAATGTCATATAGGAGTGAGATTAATTATGTCCAGGGAACACCCGATGGGATGATAAAGAAGAAAGGAGATGCCAACCACATCCGCTAGAGCCAAAGAAGGTTCAGCCGGATCCTGTCAGCATGCTTGGGCACCTTTGCCACAAAACTGACAAGCCAGAATTACCTACATTGCCTTATTTATGGGGAATCTCACATTAATTCAGTCCTTTAATGAGGCAGCTTACTGTAGAGCATTCATACTCATTGTAGTCTCCTCTTCAAAATCTAGCCTTGGGTTGGGGCAGGGGGATAGGGCTGGGGGTCTTGGCTATACAGTACCACAGGCATCTTCATTGTTTTGTGTTAGTTTATTGTTTGCATCCAGTTGATGGGCTTTCTGACCCACAAATCCTCTGAAACTTTGATTCACCTTGAGACCCATCCAACCTCAGGGTCTAAAGTTTACCTGTGGGACACAATACTCATAGATCACTTCTCTCTTTCTATCGATCCACCTATCTGTTTACCTCTCATGCCACCATCCACTCATCAATTTTCAAAGAAACTAGTTAGAAATAGCCTTGCATTTGGGAAAATCATCAGCCTTAATTTCTCTCTCTCTCCCTCTCCCTCTCTTGCAGTTGGAAAATGAATTTTCAATTATTCATGTCAACATCTTCTAGATAAATTGGACATTTGGAGTATTTGAATACAGTGCACCTTTTGGAAAAATGTAGGAAGCTCCATCTTTTACATGACAAGATTCCATTTTTTAAATATTAATTTTACATCAACTCATTTCTTTGCTTATTCAGCCATCTGATTAACGTTATTCAGACCCATTAATGTTAATAAAGAAAAGAGTCAACCTCTGAAAATTTAATGTTACAATTTTTTTAACTTTTGCTTCTAGCTACATGACTCCCTAGCTATGTGAAGGGACCTTCCTGCTCTATGTTTTCTAAATTTGCTGGATAAAATAGTTTAAAAAGTATCTTTCTAAGTGTATGCCTGAACTTCTAGGAAAGCAAGAAAATCCTGTAAGGCCAGAGAATTAAGAGAAGAAGTGAGCCCTACAGCTGGCACTGTATTGAAGGCATTTTAACTTCAATGACCTGACAGTTTGTCCTCCAAAGCAGTAGGCCATGAAAGTGAAGGGTGGTGCAGTTAATACACTGGGAACTCTGTTCATGCTTAGTACAAAGAAGGATACAGGAGACTCTTTTTCTCTGCCTAACCATGTACAAAGTCATAACTATTCTAGAACTTATCCGAGAGGTGAGTCACAAAGCAATCAGGAGACTGAATTTTGAAGAGTAAAAGTTCCTCCAAAAATGCCAAAACCCAGGAACTCTTTCATCTTTGGAGGAGGAAGGGGAACTGTCTCAGGTATCAGGAGGAAGAGGCCATCAAGGAGTGGGTAGGACGAAATGGAAACCAAACAAAGCCAATCAGTAAACCAGTGGGCATCCAGGCCATCCCAACTGATGGCATGATGGGGTAGAATTCTACCCTCAGGGTTTTCAGTGGCTGATTTCTCAGAAGCAGATCACCAGGCTTTCCTTCAAAGGTGTTTCTGAGTATACTGGAACCTCCCCTCTTTCATCTCACAGCTGACTATGTTAACTGTTTGCAGTTTAGAATAACTGGGAGCCCCAGGCACAGCAGAGTTGAGACTCCCTGGCACACAAGCACCCCTCCAAGGTTTGAATGCCCTTGAGAAAAAGCCAAACAGGCCAAAATTCTGCATGCAGTTGTTGGTGGTGGTCTTGACTTATGGAACCCCAACTGAAGAAGCAGAACTTGCCCGTACATTTTGTTAAACCTTCTTTTTATTTCTTAACAGTTTTATTCACATAGAGTTCATATCACAAGCAATTCAATAGTTCAACCTTATTGAAACAGAGATATGCAATCACCCTCACAATCTATTTTAGGACATTTTCTTCCTTCTTGTCCTCGTTGTTTAATAAAACAGACACAGACAGGACTAAGAGAGGTACCATAGCAATACAGAAACCAATACATCGATAAGCAGCAAAGGAACACTGAGGATTAAGGGCAATCACAAGAGAGAAATAGAACTAACAGCTTTTCTAAGTGCTCAGAAGAAGTCGACAGAACCACTACCAATGCCTTGGTTTGGCCTTCTAGACGCTCTGTCATTGACTTGATTCTGATTCATAAGGATGCTGTAGAACTGTCCCTGGGGTTTCTAAGGTGAACTCTGTATAGAAGTAGAAAGGCCCCTCCCCCTCCCCCTTTCTCTAACAGAGCAACTAGTGGTCTAGCAAGACTCTCCATGGCAGCTAGCAGCCCTATTATTCCACCAGGGCTAGTTTGAAAAATGATGAGATAATAAATTCCCATTCTTTAAAATCACCTCTCTATGGTCTTTTTATTATGACAGGCTTCAGAAACTAAGAATGGATTTACAAGTGGCAGAAAGAATATATCAAACATATTGGCTAAAAGAATTGCCAGAGAAAATTAAAATACATGGTAACGGAACAAGAATCTTTGTGAAATGACCCAATCAATTTGAAAAATCACTTGAAGTGAAACAATTTTTAAGTGAAATACTACTCGCAATTCGGTTGGTAAACGGCAGATGAGATAGATTGATACTTAATTGGTAGGTAAAGAGCAAAAGAGGATTTGTGAACTAGAAGATAAATGACCTACAGGAGAGTGCAGAGAAATAGATATCAGTCAATGAAAAAATATAAACTATATCTTAAGACACATTAAACAAGAGGTTCTAAGCCAAGTCAAATTCAGAGCCTCAGCTGGAGGGATTAGACAATTTTCACAGAGATACTGGATGTATTTCAGACCTGAAAGGAATGCATTTCCACAAACTCTGAAGAACTCAAAGGGTCTGAGCAAGAAAAATAACAATAAAATGATACCTAGAGACAATGAAAGAGTATTTTAGAAACCTCTATTCAGAATGTGGGGAAAGGGGGAGCTGGGGAGGCAGCTTTAAAAGCAGCAACAGTAGCAGTACTAACTAAAAGGAACAATTATTAGAGAAACAGTGAACTTTTTAAAAAATAACCAAAACGTGAAAACCAAATGGAATAATAGTTCCAAAATTAACTGTCACCTTGAATTTAATACACATCTAAATTTTTATTCAAAAAGAACAAACTGACATTTTCCAGACAAAATTTGAAAGGACTTATTATTAGAAGAGGTTCATAAAAGCCAAAAAACCATACTCACTGCCATTGATGTGATTGAGGCAGTGTAGAACTGCCCCTGTTGGTTTCTGAGACCGTAACTCTTAACTGGAGCAGGAAGCCTCATCTTTCACCCAGGAGCAGCTGAGAATTTCCGAACAGTTGACCTTGTGGTTATGACCACCTCATAACCCCTCCACCACCAGGGCTCCTAGAAAAGATTTTCACAAGGAACTATTAAAAGAATGGTCTTGTCTTTCCTTTCTCAGGAAAAGGGAAAAGAAATACAGAAGGGAGGTATGTTAGTCCGGTTGGACTAGTGGAACAAATTCAAGGACACGCATATGGATATAAGGAATGGGTCTATATTCAAGAGGAACAGGACATTGAAAAAACATCCCAGCCCAGTCCAGCTCAAAGTCACAAGCCCGATATTAACCCATATGCTCAAAATCAGTCCATAAAGTCTCCTTCCAACTCACAAAGTCACAGGTCAGTGGCTACAGACTCCCGGCACCGACAGGGGTCTCCCCATGGCTCCTCGCTTTCAGGGCTCAGGGTCCATCAACAGCATCCCGTGGTGGCAGAAGCAACTCATTGCTGAAAGAGGCCTCCACGTGGCTGCCCCAGCCTCAGAGGTCCGGCTCCATCAGGGCAAAGCCATGTGGTTTCTCCACTGGCTACTCCAGCCTCCCAGATGCCGCCATTCTGTGTTGCCTGTGGTTAATCATCTCTGAAACTAACTCCCAACAACTGGGAGAGATAGCTTCTCATCTTCACTAGGGAAATATCGCGAGATTTCCCAGGAGTCTCAGGTGAAAGCCATGCCCACATAGAGGCCTCGTCGGCTACTCAATGGCTATCTCCAGATTAACAGGCTAGACTCCACCCCTACATTTGAATCATAAAATTAACATAAGCACATGACTGCCACAGGAGGTCAGAAGTACCAGAAAGAACTGTGAGAAAAGGATACAGGAAGGGTTTTACTAGCTCAACAAATGTTGGTATGAATGAAACTTTGTTCTCCAAAATCAGTGTTGGAATCCTGATCTCCTAGACACATGTCTAGGGTTTCCTTTGTTAGGTTGATGAGCTCATAGCATGATAGGATGTGTCCCTAAACCTATGCAATCACTTTTGACTTACATAGAGAGCAGATTAGACATAGGTGGAGAATACGCATACCAGACACACCATGTGAGGACAGGAAAAGAGCCCAAAGAACCCAGGCTTAATGGCAAGGAAGGACTTGGCACAACCAAGACCTTGGATCTGGAATTGCATCCTCCAGAACAGTGAACATCTCTTATTACAATCCATACATCCATCCATTGTGTCCATCCATACATCCATCCATGTGTACATTTGTTGCCCTCATCAGTTTCAAAACATTTTCTTTCTACTTGAGCCCTTAGTTTCAGTTCCTCAAACTTATTTTCTTCCCTCCTCCCTCTGTCCCTCCCTCCTTCCCTCTCTCCCTTCCTCATGAACCCTTAATAATTTATAAATTTAAATTTTATTTTTTTCATCTTTTACACTGACCAATGTCTTCCATCACCCACTTTTCTCCTGTCCATGCCCCTGAGAGGGGGTTATATGTAGATCATTATGATCCATTCCCTCTTTCTCTCCACCTGCCCCCCCACCCCCTGCTGCCACTGCCACCTTCCTCTTCCCCTCCTGGTATCGCTACTTTCATTATTGGTCCTGAGGGGTTCATCTGTCCTGGTTCCGTGAGTTTCCAGCTCTTATCTGTACCAGTGTGCATGTTCTGATCTAGTCATATTTGTCAGGTAGAAGTGGGGTCATTTGTAAGGTAGAATTGGGGGGCAGCATTAAAGAACTAGAAGAAAGTTTTATGTTTCATCAGTGCTATACTCTACTCTGACTGGTTCTTCTCTTCCTTGTGACCCTTCTGTGAGGAGATGTCTAATTATCCACAAATGGGCTTTGGGGCTCTATTCTGCACTCCCACTCATTCACATTGATATGAATTTTTGTTCTGGGTCTTTGATGACAGATACTTGATTCCATTGACACTTTATGATCACATAGGCTGGTGTGCTTCTTCCAGGAAGACTTTGTTGCTTCTCAACTAGATGGCTGCTTGTTTATCTTCAATTCTTTAAGACCCCAGATACTATATCTTTTGAAAGGTGGACAACATCAGCTTTCTTCACAACATTTGCTTATGCACCTATTTTGTCTTTAGCAATCATGTTGGAAAGCTAAACATCAAGAAATGCATGGTTATTAAAATGTAAGGTTCTTGCATTGAGGGAGTACTTGCGTAGAAGCCCAATGTCCATCTGCTACCTTAATTCTTAACATATGCCATAGTTCTAGTTCCCATCATTCTATATAAATATATTTACATATGCACATGCCTGCATTTTGGCCTCTATAAATGTTCTTTCCTGCCTAGTTCTTTCCTCTATTTCCTTTTACTTTCCTCTTATCCCACTGTCATGTTTGGATTTCATTTGGCTTTTAATAACTTCTTTGAGTTACATCGACTTTGATCAAGACCTAGCAGGCATCCTACACTCTCCTCGCCATCAATTTAAATCCTTTGTTGTTCCCTAGTCCCACTTCCTTTCCCCCACCTCCCCTTCTCCCATGTCCCCAGAACTATGGGTTCCATTGTTTTTCCCACTGATTGTTTATCCAATGTATCTTATGTAGATAGATACACAGAGACAATAATAAGCACAAAAAAGAAAGACAGAGCAAAACAAAGCAATAAAACAAAAAGAAAAAACCCAATGACAAAAAAATAAAATCCTAAAAATAGTTCCAATTCTGTGTGTTGACCTTTAGGAGTGCTTTCCAGTTGAGTCTGATAGGGTGACATGCCCTGGTCCCAAGTTTATTTTTGGTAGTCCCCAGGGACTTCATGACCTTTCTCCCCTCACTGCTCTGTAACATGCCCTTAGGGTTTCACCCCAGTGTAGTGGGTTTGGATTGGGCACAGTTCCAGCCCTGTGCTTCCAAATGTTGTCTAAGTAGTGCTACAGGTCAGTGAGGGACATCATGTCTCATGATGGGGCCAGATCTATGGTCCTCTCTGTTCATTGGCTGCTCTGAGCCGGGCTATCATCCTTGGAGCTTGATGTGTTCCAATCTCTCTTCTTCCCTCTTCACTTGAAAAGAGAACTTTTAAAAGCATCCACTTATTTGAGTTAAAACAGTACTAGCAGACTAAGGCAAATACTGGTTGTGCGATGCCATCATTTCTGATTCCTGCTATTTGACAAACAAGGGCCATTTTGAAAAGCCTGCAATATACTAGAATTCTTTATATTTACTATATAGAACACAGAGATTACAAATAGAAATGCTGGTAAGGTGTGTTAGTCCGTGTGGACTACAGAAACAAAATCCATAAACACACAAATGTGTATAAGAGAGTTTTATATAAAGAGTAATTGCATATTAAGAAAGTATCTCAACCCAGGCCACTCTAAGCCCAAATATCTGATATTAGCCCATATGTTTGATTCCAATCTATAAAGTCTTCTTCAGACTCAAGAAACACATGTAATGACACTGAAGGCAGGAAAATCACAGGCCAGTGGATAGAAAGTCTTTGGATTCCGTGGTGTTCTAAGCATCTCAGCACTGTCAGGCGTCTCTACAAGGCTTCTTTGGCTTCAGAAGTCCAGCTGCATCAGGGTAGGCTCATGTGGCTTCTCCATTCCAGAGCACTCTCATGGTTCCATGAGTTCTGTCAGCTGCAATGTCTCCCAGTGTGTTAACCCGGGTGAACTAGAGAAACAAATTCATAGACATGCATATGGATATAAGGGAAAGGTTTATATACAAGAGGAATGGAACATTGAGAAAGCATCCCAATGCAGTCCAGTCCAAGGTCATAAATCCAACATTAGCCCATATGTCTGATAGTGGTCTATAAAATCTCCTTCTGAATCACGAAGTCATAGGTCAGTGGGTGCCGAGTTTTGTGAATCCAGCTGGGTAGAGGTGTCCCAGCTCTGGCAAGGGTCTCTACATGGCTTCTTGCTTCCAGGGTTCACGGTCCATCAACAGCATCCAGTGGTGGTAGAAGCAACTCAGCACTGTTAGGGGTCTCTCTGTGGCTTTTCCCACTTTAGAATTCTGGTTCCATCAGAGTAAGGCTGTATAGCTTCTTCTCAGGCTCTTATGGTTCCTCCAATGCTGCCACCTTGTTTTGTCAGTGGAGCAACTCCCAACAACTGGGGAAAATGGTCTCTCATCTCCACGAGGGAAATACCATAAGACTTCTCAGAATTTTCTGGAGAAAATCATGCCCACACAGAGGCCTCATTGGCTACTCAATGGCTATCTCCAGATTAACAGGCTACACTCCACCCCTACATCTCAATCATGAAATTGACATGACCACATCCAGGGAGTGAACAGAGAATCTCTCCCGCCTCCCAGGAGGAAAAACCAAATTTCCCAGGATTCTCAGGAGAAAGCCATGTCCACACAGAGGTCTCATGGCTATGGTCCAATTAACAGACTAGACTGCACCTCTTCATTCTTAATCCTCTCAAATTGCAAACTGACACCAAATTTTGTAACTACCACAGAAGGGAAGAAAATTAATAGGAAGTTAAGCAACCAGAGTTTAAAAGAACTTCATTTCCTTGGACAGGATGATCAAGATATAGATTAACATTTGGTTCTGTTAGCTCAAGTATGTACCTTTAAGATTTACATGAATTGTGAAATGAATAAAACCAGTGTCAGTCCTTGAGGGGCCTGAACAGTGAAGCTTTGAGTTACTAAGCCACAGGCTGGTGGATTGAATCCAGCCATGGGAGAAAGACATAGTGGTCAGCTTCTGTGAAGATGACAACTACGAATGCCCCATGGGGCAGTGCGACTCTTTACAAGGAAGGCATCATACTGAGATGGAACTGACTCAATGGTACCAACCACCCTGATAGCATCATAACTTACAAAAGAACAGAGAAAAATAGGATGAGAAAAAAATAAATTAAATGCGAAAGAAGTCAGGAGGGGGAGGAAACATAGAAAGGAAAAATATGACTATGTTCTTTGTTTTATTAATATTATTATACATTTACGGTGCACCTGACCCCAGCCATGGTACTTTCCATGATCTCATAAGCATGTGAGAGTTAGACATTGTATGAGGAAGACCAAAGTAGAAACAATGTATTTGTATTGTGGAACTGGAGAAGAATATTGAAAGGACTATGAACTGCTAAGAGGACAAACAAATCTCTCTTGGAAGAAGCATGACCTCAGTGCTCCTTAGAGGCAAGGATGGCAAGGATGGCAAGACTTCATCTTACATATTTGGACATGTTGTCAGGAGAGACAAGTCCCTGGAGGAGGGCACCGTGCTTGGTAAAGTGGAGGGAAGCAAGAAAGAAGCAGGTCCTCAGAAGATGGATTGACAATGGGACTGTAGCCATGGGAACACGTGTGAGGACAGCACAGGACCAGGAAGCGTTTCCCTTTGCTGTGCCTGGAGAGGCCATGAATCAGAACTGACTTTATGGCACACAGCAACAAAAGCATTAAAGTATTTTAAATCTCTAAACCTCCCCACCCCCCAAAAAAAGACCCTTTAAATTGTGAATTAGGTAAAGAGAGCAGATTCGGTTTTTATAGTGGATCATCATTCGTCCATTCAGCACCAATTTACATTTGTTTCAGCTCATTGCAATCCCTTCAAGGTAACATCACTAGTCCTACCTGTCCCCTGTGTTTTCTTTTTACATTGCTCCTTCTTCCCTAGCCCTTCTGAACTTTTCCCTAGGGTAATACTACCCTCTTGAACGCAAATGATTTAATTAGGTGCTTGAAGGAAAAAAGGGCAAAAATTAAGTTAGGAAGCATGGTGTGTGAGCACAGAGACAACAAGGCATCTATTCCTGAACTGCAGGCTGCTTAAAGTTTTCTTAACCAACTTAGGAAATCTTATGTTTTCTTGGTTTGATTGGCTTCTTCCATCCTCCTCCTTTCTTCTATTTGTCTTTTCCACTGTTTTTCTTCCTTCTTCGCATTCTTTTTCCCACGCATCCACCCATCATCTAGGTATCCATCTCTGTATCTGTCCCTCTCTACTAATCTGTCCTCATCATTATCATCTTCACCCTCATTGCGCTCTCCCTCTAGCCTACCATGTTTCTTCCTGAGCACCTAGTCAGCTAATTATGTACCCACTTATCAATCTACCCATTCCTTCATCTACCCATTTTTATACCAAAATATGTCTTTACAATCCAACTCTCTCTCAGGGCACTGCTACTCGACGTCCCCTCAGAGCAGTGGTTCTCACCCTTCCTGGTGCCGTGACCCTTTCATACAGTTCCTCATGTGGTGGTGGCCCCTAGCCATTATCTTCGTTGCTGCTTCATAGCTATAATTTCACTACTGCTATGAATTGTTATGTAAATATCTGATATGCAGGACATACTTTCATTGTTATAAATTGAACATAATGAAAACATAA
>PVJH01025685.1:0-31126 GCA_004026705.1 Nesogale talazaci | reverse complement strand
TTCTTTTTTTTTTTTTTTTTTTTTTTTTTTTTTAGGCATCACTGCCCTCAGGTGGTGGGAGTAGGAGGCCCAGCCTTTGCTCCTGGGAGCCGGAATCGAACCTCCATCCCAGTGGGCCGCAGTCCCGCGCACAACCACTATGCCACCGGGGCTCAGCCCTTTCTGCTTATTTTAATCACCTGTGATCATAATTTCATCTTGATTCACATTTTGTCATTTTCAGATTGCAGAAGTTGATAAAAATCTTCAGTTTCTTCATCATCTGCAGGGGTGGTTGTTGATGCATGAGAATTAATGAGAGTTGTATTCATTGGTCTTCCTGGTAGGGATTTGGATGTTAACTTAGCACTACAGCAATGCACTAAAAGGTGGACCTTGACGTATTGCTTTCGCCTATAAATGCAGTCCTATTCCTTTTGAATTTCATATTCCTAACATAGTAAACCTTTTTGCTGTTTAATTCAAAGTATTCCCATTCCTATGCCATTTCAGCTACCTAGTGCCTGGGACATCTCCCCGCAGACTGTCTCATTGGTAACCCCCTCCAGCTTTTCCAGACGCGTGCTTGGCACACTCCGCCCTCCACTTACTGATGGACACTTGCAGCCGCTTCCTCTGGTGTGGGATCCGGTCCCATCCGCCGGTGACCCTCCGAAAGGCTTTCCTCTGTCCACGTCATTGCCGTTCGCCCACCTCGGAGGAGAGGGCTCTCGCCCAGCTGGGTTTTGAAAGTTCTCCCACCACCTGCGCCTGAGGGACGCATTTTCCAACACTAAGCCAGACAGGATTCCGCTGCCATCCGTAAGGGTTTTCCTGGCAGTTGTTTGGGAAAGTAGACTGCCAGGTCTGTTTCTGGAAGCTCCACTGAAACCTGTCCACTGTGGGTGGCTTGCTGGTTTTTGAAATCCCAGAGGCCAAGGTATGACACACTGAGGGACAAGTGATGACATTGAGAGGTTATCTGGATTGTGGTAGAAGATTGTGGATCCCTTTCCTATGTGATGTCTCTTAATGACTAAGGTAAAATACAGAGGATTGTCAAATACATTTTTGACGGACGGGGAGAATATCTGAGCAGGGGCCTGTGTCCTTGAGACTGTGGGACAAGTCTGGCTGAGGGGTGGCGGCTGCACGGGGCAGGGAGTAGAGAGGCTCACCCACTAAGCTGGCAGTTCTCAACCTGTGGGTCTCCATCCCTTTGGGGGTCAAACGCCCCTTTCACAAGAGTTGCCGGGTTCATAACAGTAGCAAAATTACAGTTGTTATAAGTAACAAAGAAAATAATTTTATTGGGGTTGAGCCCTGGTTGTGTAAGTGGTTGAGTGTGGGACTGCGGCCCATGGGCTTGGCGGTTCAAATCCAGTGGTGGCTCTCAGGAGCAGCACTGGGTAGTGCCCACGACCTCCAGAGGCAGTGATGCCAAAAAAAAAGAAAAAAGAAAATAAATTTATTGTCTGTGGGTGGTCACCACCACACAAGGAACTGTATTAAAGGGTGGCTGCTTGAGGAAGGTTGAGAACCACTGCTCTAAGCTGAAGTCCATCAACAGGCGTACCTGTGTCCAGAAACCCACCTCATCACTTCACTTTTTCCTTTGTCTTTCTTTCTCCCTTTAAGACATTAAAATCAAGGTCTCCCAGAATATATACGTGAACTGAGCACGTGTAGTCACAGGGCTGGGTTCCAACCTAGCAGCTAGTGCAGAGAGAAGGCTCTCTGCCACCATCCAAAGTGGACAGCCTCCAAGCCCATGCAGGCTCACAACGGGTTGGCATCAGCTTGATGACCATGGGTTTTAGTCACAGGACTTAAATTTAGTCTGTTGGTTCTTGTGGATCCCGTTGTTTTCAATAATCTCTAGTAAGGCCCACGCCAGAACCTCACGACACTTGGGCGTTAGCTAGAGGTGAGCAGGACATGTGGGAAAACAGCCCTATTGAGAGATGATGCAAGAAGGCTCCTCTACAAACAGGGAATCATGAATCCTTGTGATCGGGTGGATGGAAGTTGGTTGTTGTGGAGAAGTACTCCATTGTAGTTCGTTCATCACTTAAACTGTTTGAAAGGCATTTCTGGGGCTGAGCCCCGGTGGCGTAGTGGTTGTGCGCGGGACTGCGGCCCACTGGGACGGAGGTTCAAGTCCAGCAGTGGGGCTGGGCCTCCTACTCCCACCACCGGAGAGCAGTGATGCCCTCCCCCCCAAAAAAAAAACAAAAGGCATTTCTGCTAGATTCCACCCTCACTGGGTGATTTTCTAGTTCTCGCCCTGGCTTCTAATTGGTGGATTTTTTTGTAGAACTTAGACATCTCAGAAGAGTCCGTTGAGAAAAGTGCCTTCGTAAGTAATTGAAGAAAGCAAAAGTCAACTTCAGCTCATGGGTAAGTCACCTCTGTCTATCTCGCCTTATATCTCTGTTGGTCTTTAATAGTTAACTTGGGAACATTGATAACGTAGGGTCAAGGCCAGGCTCTTGTTTGAGCTGGAATTCTTTCTCTTTGGCCTGACCCAGTTATGCATACCTTGTCAGTTTACTCTGAGATGAAAGACTTGTACTGAGAGCTATAGACTTACAAACACCTATTCGCAAGACCTCGAGGTTTCAATCTGAGGAAGGGAATATGTGGATTTAGCTTTAGACGTCAAACTCTGAATCAGAATTAGTCTCAGATTTTCCTCCGAGTAGCTGCCTAGAAACTAAACTTGCTATGCAGTTGCAGGATTGTTGGGAAAATGCAGGAACAGGAAAAGTGCTTCCTGGATTTGTGACTGCTCTAGGACCTTCCTTTGACATGCAGAGTGACTGCATGGGCTTCTCAGAGGGTTTTGTGGAAGTGTCAGAATGTTTTTGAGCCCCGGGGAGAGCAGGCTATCTAAGTTGCTCCCTCTCCTCTCCCCTTCTCTGCTGAGAAATGTTCATGTTGACAGGCCTTATATGTGAGTGAGCATTGCACACATAGTTACTATTTAGACCAGGGATCCTCAAACTGTGGTCCACTGGGTGCTTTTAACACCCACGCTGTCCTGCTTAGCAGCCGATTCATTCCTGCCTGCATTGAATACAAATTCATAGTTGTGTGTGTGTGTGTGTGTGTGTGTGTGTGTGTGTGTGTGTGCATCACTGCCCCTGGTGGGAGAAGGAGGCCCAGCCTTGCTCCTGGAGAGCTGCTGCTGGACTTGATCCGCCAACCCTGTGGTCCGCAGTCCTGCACACAAGCACTATGCCACTGGGGCTCAGCCCTTTTGTTTGTTCGTTTGTTGCATCACTGCTCTCCGGTGGTGGGAGTAGGAGGCCCAGCCTGTTTGTTTTTTTAACGATGGCCCGGCCCTCCAACGGTCTGAGGTACAGTGAACTGGCCCCCTGTCTCACAAGTTTGAGGACCCCTGGTCTAGTCTCTGAGCACGTGCAGCCCACAGCTGGGGCATGTTGCTTCTCACCTCATGGACCCCAAGCATCCTTCCTCCAGAAACCGCTGCCTCGTTCTGTGGAGGAAGGCAGGCGACAAAACTCCCCCTAACCCTTAACACCCCCCTTGGAAGGAGAAAGAACCTTTTCATGTTTGATGAGCATCGTTTCATGCCAAAGGGGAGCAGAGACCCTAAGATGATTTACTTAAACATCCCTTTTTTATTTACTCTCTTTCAGGCTAACCATGTTCACGTGTGAGGAGCAGTTTTGCAAACGAAGCCTCGCTGTCGTGTCTCTGTAGCAGGATGACAGCAGCACAAGCCAGAGTCTTTGGTAAAGTGATGGCCTGCAGTGAAGGGCTAGAGAAGCGGCCCCGCAGTAGGGCCCTCCGCTGGAGCAGGGGCCCACCTCGCTCAGGCCAGGCGCCTGCGACCTCGCCTCTCTGGAGCTGGCAAACCTGGGCAGCCCGTGGAGTGATGGCCATACAATCAAAGTTCACAGCCAACACAGGATTTACGATGTGAGCTCTGGACTCTGCTTTGGCAACAGACCAAAAAAGCCCTACCAGATGGAGGACGGGCCTCTAACCGGCCCCCGCTCCCCAGTGCTCAGCCGGGGTCTTCCGCGCCTACACCGAGCGCCACAACTCCCTGTACATACGCAAGCTCGCGAGGAGATCACGTCATATGTGGGTGTTTTGGTTGTGCGCTTTTTTTTTTATCATTAAAGACTAAAATTCATTTTTACTTGTAAGGAATTTTTCAAAAACCGGAGTCTGCTGTGAGAATCGACCCACTCTATCAATAAATAGTATTTTTAATAGTAAAGACAACGCCTGGCATTTGGTTTTTTGATCGTCTAGGAGGGAAAGGAGGGCAGTTAGTCCCTGTAGACCAGCGGTTCTCAACCTGAGGGTCACGACCCCTTTAGGGGTTGAAAGACCCTTTCACAGGGGTCGCCGATTCATAACAGTAGCAAAATGACAGTGATGAAGTAGCAACGAAAATCATGTTATAGTTGGGGGTTACCCCCCCCCCCCCCCCCCCGCCCATGAGGAGCTGGCTGAGAGGGTCTCGGCACAAGGAAGGTTGAGAACCTCTGGGTGTAGACAGAACTTGGCAAGTTAATTTTCCCAGAATTGGCCATTCTAAAGCATTGCCAATGTCCAAGTTCTCTCGGGCTGGACAAATAGCACTTTATTAGGAGTGATCTCAGTGCCACTTCGTGGATTTATTTATTTTTTTTGGCCACTTCATGCAATTTTCATGCCCGTGCCTGAGTCACCCCACTGAGTCTTTAGAATGGGGGTGCTGAAAAGAGAACGAGGTGGGGTGGGGTGTGTGCTTGCTGAAGTCTGGTCCCCTTGCTCCAGCGAAGCCGTAGGAAAGGACTGAGGTGGGGAGTCTCTGCCCCCCGCACCGCGCACTGGCCCGTCAGAAGCCTGAAACAAAGCTACCAGCCTCGGAAGCAAAGAGTGACACAGCTTCCCAGTCTCCACCATGTTAAAACCAGAACCCCGAGGAGCGGCCAAGGAGAAGAACTTCAGGGACTCCGAGATTCGAAAAAAGTTTAACATCCAAAAAAAAGTGTAACATTCCTTGTACAACTAAGTTTATTTTCAGCTCTTACGATTATCGTAGGCTGTGCTCGCTTTGGCAGCCCATATATGATTATCGTAGGCATGCAACCAACCCACTGCCGCCAAGTTGATCTCACTCTTCCGGGTCCTCCGTGAGCTTGCTGAGACTACATCTTCACAGAGCAGACAGTCTGGCTTTCTTCCTTGGGATGACTGGAAGGTGAACCACTGAACCTGTGGGTAGTAGCCAAGTGCTTTGCCCACGGTGCCACCAGAGGATGCCTACCACAAGGGAAAATTGAAACATTACCAGCAATTGAAATATTACCAGAAAATTGAAAGTGCACCAGCAATTTTTTCCCCCTCAAGGAAGGCATTCTCACAGTATATCTGAACTCAAAACTCACTGCCCTCGAGGCAATCAGTGCCCACTCACAGCGGCCGGACAGAACAGGGCAGAGCTGTCCGGTGAGTCTCAGAGTCTCCCACTGTCTACGGGAATGGAAAACCTCGGCTTGCTCCCGAGGAGTCGCTGGTGGTCCCCAACTGCTGGGTAATCACTCCGCCGCCCGGGCTCCTGTCGCCAGGTAAAACTGCATTTTCTTTTTTGTGTTTTTTTTGGTGGGGAGGGCATCACTCCCTCTGATGGGAGTAGGAGGCCCAGCCTTGATCCTGGAGAGCTGCTGCTGGATTTGAACCGCTAATCCAGTGGTCCGCAGTCCTGCACACAACCACCATGCCACTGGGCCTCAGCTCAAAACTGAATTTTCACACTTATGTTTCATAACCCACATTAGGAGGAGGCAAGTGAATGAAGCTTATCTCTTGCTCAAAAGAAAGGACCTCGGTCATGAGAAAAAAAACTACCAGGGCATTTTTGGTACATCTGAACAGACCTTTTATTTATTTATTTATTTTTATTATTATTATTTTTTAGGCATCACTGCCCTCAGGCGGTGGGAGTAGGAGGCCCAGCCTTTGCTCCTGGGAGCTGGAATTGAACCTCCATCCCAGTGGGCCGCAGTCCCACGCACAACCACTACGCCACCGGGGCTCAGCCCTGAACAGACCTTTTAAACAAAGAGCAACACCTCAAGGAAGACATTCTGAGTCACGTTCATGCAGCTGCATTGAACACACTTGGACCCACAAAGCCCCGCAGGCAACACAGGCTCCAGAATCTGCCTCTGATGTCCTCCTCCACCAGACACGTGGTCCTGCCAAAGGTTGTCTAGGTTGGTCTTTAACCTTCTGATGTTGCTTGTGTTAGTGTCTGTCTCAGTTCTTGAATGCTGCTATAACAAAGACCACCCAGGAGGGGGGAACTAACAGACTCACATCGATTATCTCACAGTTTAGGAAGCTAGAAATACAAATTCCAAGTCCAGAGGAAAGTGCTCTCTTTTTTCTTCTCTCTCTCTCTCTCTCTCTCTCTCTCCTCTCTCTCGTGTCCACAGGAAGGGCCTTGTCTCCTTTCCGCGTCACTTGAGCTCTCGCTTCCTCTTGGCACCAGTCTCCCCTTGGGCGAGCGGCTCAAGGGCCTCCAGTCTAGAAAGCACTCTCTGTTACCGCCTCTTCTTCCTGGGTGGCACTCAAGGCCTTCTCTTTCTGCCCCCCCCCCTTTTTTTTTTGGTTTAAACCCACAACAATCACTTTCTAAATTTTTTCCCAATTATTTTATTGGGGGCTCTTACAGCTCTTAGAACATTCAATACATCATTTGTATCAAGCATATTTGTACACGTATTACCATATTCATTTTGAAATATTTTCACTTGAGCCCTTAGTATTAGTTCCTCCTCCTTCCCTCCTTTTTTTTTTTTTTTGGCATCACTGCTCTCCGGTGGTGGGAGTAGGAGGCCCAGCCCCACTGCTGGAATTGAACCTCCGTCCCAGTGGGCCGCAGTCCCGCGCACAACCACTACGCCACCGGGGCTCAGCCCTTATGTTTCTTTTATCTCTTCTTTGATTAAAAAAAAAAAATGGTGCAGACCAGCCACACCCTTTAGAAACTCCCCTGACATCAGATCAGGGATGTGACACATTTGTTGGTCCTGCAAGGGGTGGGGTCTGTCTTCTCAGCCAAGTGGCTGCTCAGGAGATCTAACTCAGAAAGAAGAGGACCAGTCGAGCAGTGCACTGCCCAGCAGGCCTGTACTGGCCCCCGGAGACCCCGGGAGCAGAGGCCAGTGCTGCTTGTCTACAGAGGAGTGAGGCGCCAGACTTCAGTTGAATGATTGTACAGAGAGGGCATTTGAAGCAGCTCTGCTAACAGGAGAAAAGATGGAAGTGGTCATGGGTTTCCTTTCATGTGGATTCACGGTCCGTGCTCACGCACGCAGCAGTCAGATCAGATGGATCGTACCGCAATGGGCCAAGCTGCAGAAGACTTCTTGTTGAAACGTCAAAGATGTCACTTTGAAGACTAAGCGAGGCCTGGTCCCGAACCATGGTATTTTCAGCCCCTTCATCTGCCTGTGAAAGTTGCATCCTGAACATGCAGCTGAAGACTTATATCCTCAAATGAGGGTGTTGGTGAAGAATATTAAATAGACCACGGATTTCCAGAAGAATGAGCAAGTCTTTGTTAGAAGGACAGCTAGCATGGTCTGGAGAGTTGGGGATGGCAAGGCGTGTCTCATGTGCTTGGGACGTGTCGGCAGGAAGAGCAGGTTGTCCTGCTGGCTAAAGTAGACGGTTGTGAGAAAGAGGAAGGTTTCTAATGAGATGCACCAATACAGTGGCTGCAGTTCTGACCTCGAGCATAAGGTGGCAAGGATGGCACAAGCCAGGCCCGGGCTTTCATTCTGTTCCCGCAGAGTCACTCTGAGTCAGGAACTGGCCGGGCCGAGTGGGATGGCGGGGCGCCATCCAGACAGCTCTGAAGTTAAAGAACGGCATTGCATTGTGACTGTACTTCTTCCAACACAGATTTGATTGTTACTCTGGCAGCCCAGGGTATGTTTAATATTCTTCAAAACACACCATAATTCCGGGGCATCAAATCTTCCTTTGTTTTCCCTATTTGATGTCCAGCTTTCATATCCATATGAAGTGATGAAACTATCTGGGAGCGTTGGTGGTGCCATCAGGTAAGCATTGGACTGTTGAGGCTGAGCCCCGGTGGCGTCGTGGTTGTGCGAGGGACTGTGGCCCACTGGGTTGGCGGTTCAAATCCAGCAGCAGCTCTCCAGGAGCAAGGCTGGGCCTCCTACTCCCACCAGAGGGCAGTGATGCCAAAAAAAAAAGGAAGGCCATTGGACTGTTTCAAACCCACCAGCCACTGTATAGTAGACAGAGGCAGCTGTCCGTCACTGTAACGATTTTTAGCCTCGGGTCGCTACGATTCCAAACCCACATGGTAGAAGTGAGGACACGAGTCACTAAAAACTGGCATCCTGCCCTCTGACGCTTTGAAAAGGCCTTTTGTAGCAGATTTCCTAATGCAGCATCCAGTTTGATTTCCTGATCGCTGCCTTCATGTGCCTTGACTGTGGACCCAAGTAAAAGCAAATCCTGGACAGCTTCAACAATGTATCCCTTCCTCACCAGCAGTCTCTGGGCTTCAGTTGTCGGGGTTCACGTTTGTTGTGCTATTTTTACGTTGAGCTGTGATCCCCACGGAGGCCTCAGCCTGACAGGGCTTCAAGCTCGTGTTACTAGCGTCTTGCAGGCCGTTCACTTTTCTCCAATCTCAGGGCTGTGTCCGTCCCCTCGTCTAGCTTCTCGGATTATGTGCTCAGCGAGCAAATGGAACGAATATGCCCAAAGGATACAACCCTGACACCTATCTTTCCTGCTGTGGAATCATTCGTGGTCCCCTTGATCTGTTGGCAGGACGGCCTCTTGGACCAAAACCAGATTCTAGGTGAGCACAATTAAGTTTTCTAGAATTGCCCCTTCTTACTGCCACCCATGGTTGGTCATTCACGCTTCACACAGTCACGTGGCTTCACACCGTCAAGCAGACACCTTTCTGACGAGCTTTGCTAAGAGTGATGGCACATTCTCATCCAAACCCAGCTTGAATTTCAGACCGCTCGCTGTTGGGAGACACTGCCACCGTATTTGAATTATCGTCAGCAAAATTTTACTTGCACTTTCCACGTTCTGTTGAGTTACCTTTCTTTGAAATGGGCACAAATAGGTTCTTCTCTTCCAGTCAGCTGCCTTCCAAATTGCCTGGCATAGACTAAAGGATTATTTCAGTCCCGCATTGGATTTTTTTTTTTTTTTAAGCATTTTGTCAATTCCTGGAAAGCTGTTTCTTGCTAATGGTTTTTTTTTTTTTTTTGGCATCACTGCCCTCTGGTGCTGGGAGTAGGAGGCCCAGCCTTTGCTCCTGTGGAGCTGTAATTGAACCTCCAGCTCAGTGGGCCGCAGTCCCGCACACCACCACTACGCCACTGGGGCTCAGCCCTGTTTCTTGCTAATTAATGTTTTTAGCAAGAAACTTGGAGCACTTGGACTTCTTCAATACCATAATTCCTTGATCATATGTTACCTCTTGCAAGGTTGAAGTGCAGCCAGTTCTTTATTGGTGTAATCACACATGCACGCACACACACACACACACACATTGCTGGAGGTGATAATGCAGCTATCATTCTGTAGTTCAACCACTTCAAGCCACCATGCAGTACTGAACAATTGCTACTACATTCAGTTTCAAAGAATTCTTTCTTCATGAATTCCTTGGTATCGTATCCCCATTACCACCCCCCGTGTTCCCCGACCATTTTTTGTTTTTGTTTGTCACTAAAGACTCTTAAATTCATTTAAATTTCACCTTTATTCTTTAATCATTTTTTAAAAATTTGGGGTCTCTTACAGCTCTTATAACAACCCATCCATCAATTGTTTCAAGCATATTTGTACATATGTTGCCATCATCTTCTAAATTTTTTTTTAAGGCATCACTGCCCTCAGGTGGTGGGAGTAGGAGGCCCAGCCTTTGCTCCTGGGGGCTGGAATTGAACCTCAAACCCAGTGGGCCGCAGTCCCGCGCACAACCACTACGCCACCGGGGCTCAGCCCAAACCTCTCTCTCTATAGTTCTTTTTCTCCACCTTATCTTTCCCACCCCCACCTCCACCTCAAACAACCCTTTCATCTTCTTTGAATGCTCATTCAGTATTTTGCCCCTGGAGTCCTTCAATCTTCTACTCGAGGCTTGAATATTTTTTCCTCCAGTTCTTTTAGCTTGAGAGATGCTGAACGTATTCTAGACTTTTTCCTAACTTTCTAACTCCCAGTCTTTATATATTTAATTTTCTTAAATGATTTCTTCCATTTGTGTTAGCTACTGCACTATCAGGGGTGAGTTTCAGAGTCTCTTTTGACAGCTGTTTGTGGGCTTTTCTTGCCCCCCCTTTGTGTGTGTGTGTGTGTGTGTGTGTGTGTGTGGCATCACAACCCTGGTGGGAGTAGGAAGCCCAGCCTTGCTCCTGGAGAGCTGCTGCTGGATTTGAACTGTCAACCCTGTGGGCCGCAGTCCTACACACAACCACTAGGCCACCAGGGGTCAGCCGCCCCCCACCTCTTTTTTTAATAGGAAAAAAAAATTATTCAGCATCTGTGGTAGAGAGAGGTTGGAGACTGACTGACAAGCCATGAAAGCCGTTTCTGACAATGGTCCTCTTTCCAGTTTTTTTATTTTGTTTTGTTTGGGCATCACTGCTCTCCGGTGGTGGGAGTAGGAGGCCCAGCCCCACTGCTGGAATTGAACCTCTGTCCCAGTGGGCTGCAGTCCCGCGCACAACCACTGTGCCGCCGGGGCTCAGCCCAATCCCTTAATAATTTATAAATTATTATTTTGCCCTATTGTACAGCTTGCGATGTCAGCCTTCACCCACTTTCCTGTTGTCCGTCCCCCAGGGAGGAGGTTATATGTAGATCCTTGTCATCAGTTCCCCCTGTCTCCCCCACCTTCCCTTCACCCTCCCGGTGTTGCCAGTCTCACCACTGGCCCTGAGGGATCATCTGCCTTGTGTTTCCAGTTCCCCTCTGTACCGATGTGCATCCTCTGGTCTAACCAGATCTGTAAGGTACAACTTTGCTTTCTTCACGTTTCATGTTCTTGGTGTTATCCCACAACTCATCAGGTCCCGGGTCATTAGGGTTTTCGGAGGAGACAGGGCGTGTTCAGGGTGGTATGGCCTTAGAGGGCCATTAGTGTTTCAGTGTATCAAATCTGTCCTTGAGATGACCTCTAACTAGATTCAAACGAAATGTAGTCAAGGTTGTATTTGGGCTCTTGTGAACTTACCCTGTTTTCCTTCTTCAACTTCACCCTGAATTTGCATGTGTGTACGTCTGACCAGGCGCGTGTGGTTTCAGAGATGGAGCTGCTTCATCAGTGTGATTCCTGTGTCCTGCATCTGGTGAGGAAGGGCATATGCAATCAAACCATTGTTGGACTCGAAAAATTCTATCATCAACTTCCAGCTCTGTTTCTGTTACCAAGGCCCTATTTTCCAACTGTGGATCCGTCTTTCGTTTCCAACTTTTGCATCCTAATCAGTGTCAGTGCAGCACGCATGCGCGCTGAATCATTTCAGTGGTTGGTTTATGGATTTGAGTAATAGCTTCATGTGGAATCTCAGACAACGTGACTTTTGAAGATAGATCTTGAAATGCAATTGATGACTAATGCAATGTCCTTCCACCTCAATTTGTCTTTCCCAGCTGTTTTGATTCAAAATAGCCGATACTAGTACATTTCTGCTGACACTGATCTTTCTGTACTATGTCTCATTTTTTGATGATTTCCAATTTTCTTAGACTCATAATGGCATGTTCCATTGTTTTCAGTTATTAATGGATGTTTGCAGCTGTTCCTTGTCATTTTGAGTCATGCCCCATCACCCGATGAAGGTTCAAGAGAATTTTGCTACAGCCGTGTCTTGAAGGTCAGTTTTACTTTGAGACCCTGGTTCTTCTGAAGTTGTATTTGCAGTACCTGAAGGACTCATCTTCTGGCACTATCTCTGACAGGGTTCTGCCATTTGTAAGGTTTTCAGTGGCTGATTTTCCAGGAGTGGACTGCCTATTCCTGCTTCCCAGTCCTTCTTTGTAAGCTCTGCTGAATTCTGTCCACCCTGGCTGTCCCTAGGAGTGGAAATACCAGCGGCATAGTTCGCATCATCAGTGCAACCCATAAGCCACCACACTATGACAAACTTACAAGTATTATGAAATCAGTGTGAGGTACCACGACAGCATTGAGTCTGGGACGTAAGCCAAGGGTGGAAGGTTTGGGAAAGGCTTCCTGGAAGAAGTGGCATTTAAACTAATAACTAAGATGAATAGATCCTAACAAGGCAAACAGGATGGGCAGAAGCATTCCACAGACAGTGACCTGCATGTGCATAAGCCCGGCGGTGGCGGGAAGGAGTGTGACGCATGACCGTGGTGCAAGGTGACGCAGGTGAGAGGGGCTGGGGCAGGGCATGCTCAGGTGTCAACAGTGCAGTGCGTCTTGCAACACAGTATGTCATAAGCCTATGACATGAACCCTACTGTGTGCCTTTTGCAGGCTTTCTTACAATGGGATCTTATTCAGAACCCAAATATTTGACCTTGGTAAAACTTTTGCAGAAATATAGGTGGTAAGTGTAAGCTTCTAGGTGCCAAATAGGCCTGATGACATGCGGACTCTCAGGCCACCTGTGAAAGAACGAGGTGTCCGACCAAAAGTCCTGAGAGGGCAGAGTGGGATTACACACATCTCTTTGTACGTTGGGCATACCTCTTCACGCACCGAACTTATACGTCGTAAGTCCACCAGCGATACCAGTGCTAGCCTCACTCCATCGTCCCGTCGCCACCAGGCATCTGGCATGCCAGGGACCGTGCTAGGTACTGAGTTTAAAGATGGGCAACAAGTAGGCTTGGCTTCTGGTATTGCAGCACCTGACCTACTAGCAGATACATGATAATCCATTAGAGATGTATTCGCAGTGCATTAGGGAAAGTCAGTGTCCACAAAATACAGAGCAGGTGATGGTGCTGAGAGGATGGACTCTGAGATCAGGCAGGTCTGCGTTGGCTCCTGAAGTCCCTGCCAGTCAAGTATATGAACCTAGGCGCCCCCTGTACCCACTCAGAGCCCACTCCCTCAGCACCGACTCTTAAAGAGATTAACTGGGATCCCTCACAGCCATGGAGTCATATCTGAGCCAGTCACCCTGCAGAGGGTCTCTGAGGCTTTAAATCCATTTTCCCCCCTCCTATTTTCTAATTTACTATGGGTTTTGCTAGGTACTTATTAAAATCAGAGAAATAATTTCCCATTATTTTCTTTTTTTCCCAATTAAATACAGGCTTTCAAATACATACAAATATGGAGACACATGTTTGCGTGTTTGTTTGTTTTAGCAAAATCATCTATTGAATAGTACTGCCTGTGCAGTTTGATTCACTGCAATCAAGTCCATTCTTACTCATCATGACCGTGGAGGGCACAGTGGAACCACTCCTGTGGACTTCCAAAGCTGTCCGAAGTTGTTTTAACAGGTTCATCACCACTTCGCCCACATGTCATACAATTCAGTGGGCTGTGCATCTGCATCAGAGCCGACAGCGTCGTCTTTCTACCAGGGAGTCAAGTGGCAGGTTTGCACCACTGAGGAGGTTAGCAGCTCGATGCTCACCCAACAGCGCAGCCAAACCGCCTTTTAACTTGGTCACTGCTCCCTGAATGCCAAGCCCAGTGCCCAGCGCATTGGAACAGGCTGTGGCAAGCAAATGAGTGGCCGGTGCTGTCACTGTGGCAGATGCTTTGGGTGCAGAGGGGCGGCTGTGTGGTTCGGGAGAAGATCCTGGCCAAGTGTGAACTCCACTGAGCACTGCGCGGGTTGGATCTGCTACAGGGATCCCGGAGGGAAACCACTTTGTGATGGCCTTTATTTTCCAGTAGCTAGTGAGTGACCAGGTTGCTGAGAATTACAAAATGAGATGAAGCGGGCAGAGGGCGTACCCCAGCGGCTGGGTCATAAGTTTCCGTAAATATTAGCGTCTTTTTTTCTTCTTCTTCCTATTATTTTGGTAAAGCAGCTTTCCAATGACTTGGATTAAGATAAAGCACAGTTCGCTTCTGTTTTCCTGGGAAGCCCATGTTCCCTCTACCGAGTGATTTCACACCTATATTTTAGTAGGAAGGCTGAGGCCAGCAGAAACAAAATATCAACTATCAGAAAGAACTGGGCTTGGTGAAAACTCAGTCTTGAGACCAATAACTTAAAAGCGAGCCAGTAGTTTATTATTTTTTTTAAGCCTCATGCACGCCCTGTGGCATCTGCTTGGCATGCTTTGTGCTTGTTTAGGCTCTGCAGTCGGTTCCAGCGAATTCTCGAAACAGCCCCCCTCCCCCCCCCCCCCCCCCCCCCCCCCCCCCCCCCCCCCGCGGACCGTCCTTGTACCCCAGGGAGGTGGCCTTGTGTCAAGGGAGGCACCAGCAGGGGACGGCTTCATTGTAGGAAGCCCCTCCATTCATAGGAGACCACGAGGGGAGGGCAGCTAGTGGGGCATCCATTGGGCACAGCGCTGGAGGCCAATCTTTCCGAACTGACCGGACGCGGAGCCCACGTGGACAAGAGCGCTGGGAGACGCCGCCGGGCCACCCTGACGCACGCACGCCCGGCCGCCGGCTCGCCCAGGCGGGCGGCGAGGGCTGGAGGTCACCTGGCGCCGAGGGGCGGGGCCGGAGGTGCGCGCGGGGCGGGGCGGGGCCGAGCGCGGCGGGTGGCCGGCAGGGGGCGCTGGGCGGCGGCGGCCTGGGCGCCTAGGCTGGGGCCGCCGCGCCGCCCCGCGCCGCTCAGTCGCACGGAGCCGGCGGGAGGGGAGGGAGCTCGGCGGCGGCGGCGGCGGCGGCGGCGGCGGCAGCAGGAGGATGAACAGCATCAAGAACGTGCCGGCGCGGGTGCTGAGCCGCAGGCCGGGCCACAGCCTGGAGGCCGAGCGCGAGCAGTTCGACAAGACCCAGGCAAGCAGCCCCCCGGCGCCGCCCTCTCGGCACGCGCTCCCCCGCGGCCGGGGCTCCGGGCCCCGCACCGGCCCGCCACCTCGGGGCTGCGGGGCCCGCCCGGCCGGCGCGCAGGTGGACCGGAAGCCGCCGTGCGCCAGGCGGGCAGCGGGCGGCCCAGACGGCGCCCCCCGCCGGCCGCCGGCCGCCCAGCGTCTCGGTCCAGGAAGCGCCCAGCTTCCTTCTCGGCGGGGGCCCCGGCGACAAGTTTCCCAGCGGCGGCCGCACTCGCTCGCCCCGGCCGCCGGCCACCCGCTCGTTAAACCTGCCGGACGGAAACTTGCCGGGGCCCCCGCGCCGCGCTGCCCACGCCGCCCCCGGGGCCTGGGGCTGGGGCCCGAGCGGGGAGGCGGGGGGGCGGGGGGCGACGCGGGCCCAGGACTGCCCGTGCGGGGCGGGGCGGGACCGCCGCTGCGCTCTCGGTTCCTTTTTCGCTCGCTCGCACCTGGTGTGGAGGAGGACACCTTTGTTGACGTGCCCGAGTCGGTCGAGCCCGACTGACATGGCCGCGCAGGTCGCTCAAGGCAGCCCCAGGGACCCTCCCCCGGCCGTCGGGCGACATGCAAGGCTGCTGTGGCGTGCGGTGGCTTTCCAAGCCAGGTGGCACGGGCACCCTGCGCCAGCCCTGCTGCATGAGCAAAGCCTGGGGGCCGTCGAACCTCGGCTCGCCTGGATGGGCCAGGGGCACGTGATCTTGAAACCCCGGGTGGCCCTGGGGACCGCCCTGCCCCCGAGTCCCTAATGTCCCCCGCCGCTCATCTTCCTGGTCAGCTCTTCCCCATCGCAGAGCTCGGGCCATGCAAACAAACAAACAAACCAGCAAAAAGCCCACGAACGTGGCGTTGAGTGTAAAGTAATCCACCGCCTGTGTGTAACAATGTGATCGCGTTCCCATTAGCATGATTGCTAATTCCCCACAGGGGAGCTGGGATCAGAAAACTTAATTGGCAGAGAGCGCCTGGCCGTTGTCGAAGCTTGATTTGTCGATTTCTGCGCTTCTGAGGAGGTCTGATTGCCATGCAGAGTTAGTTCATTGGCTCTGTAAATAAAGAGATGCCCGTCTTTTAAAGGGCCAAGTTCATTGATCTTACTCTCCAGTTACCGTAAGCCAAGGGCAGCTTCTGCGAATGTCACGGAGAAAATCTGCGTGGTTGCTTGGCAAACAAGAAGCGGGTTGTCTTGTTTCATTTTTAGCTGGTTGGGTTTTTCAAGGTCTGAGAAGGAAGTTCCTTACCGTGAAGGAACGCACACTTTTTTTTTTTTTTAATTATTTTCCTGAGAAGCTGGATCTTGGATCTTCAGAGTGTCTTCGGAGTGATATCCCAAGGGGTATAAGAATTAGGTTTGTGCAGGGTTCACGGTTCATTAGCTCGGCCAGCCTCGGGGACCAAACCCTGGTAAAGGAGTTCTCGGAAGAGGGCCACAGGGGGGGCCCATGGATGCTCACACAGTCCCTCTTGGGTCAGGCTGCTCCCCCTGCCCGGCTGCCTCTTGACAACGCGACACGGTGTGGAGGTGTGGCACAGGGCCGTGGCTTTGTGCACTGAGGTCCCCTCTGCGACTCCTGAGTCCTGTGGGCTATGCCCCCAGATTAGCTGTCTCCACAGGGCACATCGTGCCAGGCAAAGGCCTGTGAGGGCAGCCTGCGGAAGGGCCTCTGTGGGAAGGGCAGTCAGGCTGCTGGTGTCCTTTTCATGGTGTGTGCGAGTGTATGAGGGGGAGGGAGAGCGCCTGAGTGCAACAGACTCTAGATGCAGACGCGGAGGGACCCTGTGGGAGGGGGGAGAGCTGTGCCTGTGGGTCTCTGAGACGGTACCTCAGTAGTACTTGGGGAAGTCTCCCTGAAAGTGGTCTGTGTTTTCCTTCCCTGTGACTGTGAGGCCAATCGCTTCTCAGCCTTCTGGCTAAGATCACGTGTAGTATCTCTTCTTAGCAGTTTAAGATCTGATACGTCCTCTATCCAAAGGACAAGATATTAAATGGATTTTGGGAGCGGGGCGTTGGATTAGGAGCTTGCTCTGTGCACTCCACGCAGCGAGCTAGTATTGCATGCAGTACTTCCAGGAACCGGGTGGGGGGAGACAGTTTATTTAAAAAAAAAAAAGTCAAAGTGAAGGCGACTGTTCTTGTGCGTTTTCCTTTTCCGCGGTGCACCCTGCATTTGGAAGGAGCCCTGTGCTTTAGTGGGCTGGGTCTTGGCTGCCACCCTCAAGTTCAGCAGTTTGAACCCACCAGCGAGCCACTCCTCAAGAGAAAGGTGAGGCGGTCTGCTCCGTAGAGGGTTAAAGTCTCAAAAGTCAAATGAGGCTCTTGCTGCCCCGTCCTCTAGGGGTCGCTGTGAATTGCAGTCTGCTCCATGGCAGTGAGGTTGGTTAGGGGACGGGTGGGCGGCACAGTGTGTGAGCTTCGTTGGGCTGCCCACAGAAAGGCGGGCTGCAGAAAGGTCTGACTTACAGCCCTCACAGGGTCCCTGGGAGTCAGAATGGCTCTGATGGCAGTGGGCACGGGTATCGGGAATGTGCGCAGTGCTGTGCCCCTGCCCAGATGAGGCATGGCATGGGCAACCCTTGGCAGACAAGTCGACCCGCATTCCACCTGCGTGGCTGTGGGCAGGTCACTGCTAACAGGGAAAGAGATCTCTTTCCCGATCCCTGACTCAATGGTTTCTTCACTTCGCTCAAAATCCCTCCTAGGGCAGGGGACAGGGGACTTCTGGCCTATGGGCCGTGAAGGGCCCAACAAATCACCACTGCCAGCTAGCGTCGCAGACCCCACCCTTACTTTAGGAGTGAGTTCCTAATGTTTGACCCAGGGGAGGTTGGGAGGGATGAGGATCTGATAGCAAGCGGTCAAGGAGAAAGAAAATGTTCTGAGAATGATGACGGCCACCTATGTTCAAATGTGCTCGACACGATGGAGGGATGGATTGATAAGAGCTGTAAGAGCCCCCAATAAAGTGATTTAAAAAAAAAAAAAAAAAGCTTGACCCAATATAGCAGGCTGATTTTTAAGAAGTTAATTTTGTAAGCCTGAGATTCACGTTATAATCATACAAACTGCCCTTGACTGGGAAAAAAAAAAGCTTCCCTGCCTCAGTCCTAGGACTCTTCTAAGGTCTAAGAGCAGCATCCTGAGGCAGGGCCTCCCGGCAGGTGTCCTAACCCTGATGATGGCCCTGTGAGTATGTGCCCATACTGGATAAGGGGTGGGAGGGGGGAATCTTGCTGGTGTCTTGGTTATGTGCTCAGTGACTCGAGGGAGACTCAGCAGTTCAAACCCACCAGCTGCTTTGATGGAAGCTCCTGAGGCTGACGGCTCCTGGAAAGGGGACAGCCTGGGAAGTCCAGTGGGACAGGGTGGTTCTGCTCTGTGCTGTCAGAGCACTACGTGCCAACTGCACAGCCGCGGCCTTGGTTCCGTTCGGCGAGGAGAATTAGTGCTGTAGGTGGATCAAGGTGACATCCCCTGATCTTCAAATGGGGGGGAGTCTGATTTGACTTGAGCTGCTGACACAGGTCTTTTTTTTTTTTAATTAATAAATCATCTTATTGGGAACTCTTACAGCTCTTACGACGATCCATACATCTGTTGTCTTCAAACACGTTTGTACATATGTTGCCATCATCGTTTTCAAAATATTTTCTTTGTGCTTGAGCCTTTGGTATCAGCTCTTCTTTTTTCCCTCCCTCCCTCCGTCCCTCTCCCACCCTCGTGGACCCCTGATGAATTATAAATTATTTTCATATCTTACACCATCCACTGTCTGCCCACATTGGGGGGGGGCCCACAGCGGTGTAATACTACTCTGATCATTGTATTGACTCCCATTTCTACCCCTTCTCCCTACCTTCATAATATAGCCACTCTCATTACTGTTCTTGAGGGGTTTATCTCCCCTGGATTCTATGTGTTGAGACCTCTTATCTGTACCAGTGTACATGCTCTGGTGTAATCGAATTTGTAAGGTCGAACTAGCGTCATGACAGTGAGATGGAGGAAGCATGAAAGAACTAGAGAAATGTGTATTCTGTAGGTGTTGTATTGCATCCTGCTTGTCTCATTCTTTCCTTCTGACCCTTCTGTGAGGGAATGTCTAATTGTCTCCAGATGGGCTTTGGGCCTTCTGATACCTGATCCCATCAATGCCTTGTGATTACACGGGCTGGTGTGTTTCTTCCATGTGGGCTGCCTGTTTAACTTCAAGCCTTTAAGACCCCAGACACTGTATTTTTAATAGCCTGACACCATCAGCTTTCTTTATCACATTTGCTTAAGTACCCATTTTGACTTCAGCGATGGTGTCAGGAATGTGAGCCTCATGAAATGCCCAGTCATTAGAACAAAGTGTCCTTCCATTGAGAGAGTACTTGTGAAGAGACCCAAATGCCTGTCTGCTACCTTAATACATGCATAGAGACCTGTATCTCTATCATGATATATTTACATATGTGCATGCCTATAAATATACCTCGATAAATGTCTTTTGCCTCCTACACTGCCCTCTATTTCTTTTTACCTTCCTCCTCTCCCACTAACATGTTCAACCTTTGTCCAACTCTCAGTACATTCTCTTGGCTACATTGCACTTGATCAAGCCCCATCAGGCGTTCTGCGCTCTCCTCATCAACCATTTTAGATCTCCTATTGCTCCCTTGTCCCTGGGTTTGTAGCTGATACAGACTTTCAATGAAGCTGGAGGAAGGGCCCACGAGCCAAGGCATTTGGCGACCTGTCGAAGTCTAGGTGGTCCCTAAGGAGCCTGGTGGTGTGGTGGTTTACGAGTCGAGCTGTTAACTGCAAGATCAGCAGTTCAAACCCACTAGTCACTCCTTGGGAGGAAGACAGTGCTTTCTATTCCGTAAAGAATGAGAGTCTTGAGAGAGAGAGAGAGAGATTTTCTGCCGTATCCTACAGCATTGCTTGTGAGACGGTAGCATGGTCTTGAGGTGTTCCCCTGAGTCTCCAGAAAACAGCGCAGTTCTGACTTCTCAACCACAGCCCCAGTAGAGCTATTTTGACCTCTGACCTTCTAGAACGGTAGGACGTTGCATTTTTTAAGACCACTAGTTTGTGGTGCTGTCACAGCAGCCATCCCCCAACCAAACCGCGGTCACGGCGTGTTCCTGGTGAAACCTCGGGGCCAAGTGCAGAGCCACTGTGCCCCCACAGCGGCCAGAGGAGACCAGGGCTCTTCAAAAACCTCGGAGAACTTTTCTTCCTCCTCCTCCTCCTCCTCCTTCCCTGATGAGCAGCAGGGTCTGAGTTACTCCCAAAGTAAAGGCAGAATTAGGAAAGGAGGACCATGTCCACCCATACTGGCTTGAGGGCGCTCAGTCTTTTTTTTTTTTTTTTTTAGGCATCACTGCCCTCGGGTGGTGGGAGTAGGAGGCCCAGCCTTTGCTCCTGGGAGTTGGAATTGAACCTCCATCCCAGTGGGCTGCAGTCCCGCGCACAACCACTACGCCACCGGGGCTCAGCCAGGGCGCTCAGTCTTAACTGCTTTGATCAGATTTTGCTTCCAAAGAACAAAGGAGCTGATTGCCCTGGAGTCAATGCCCGTTCATAGCCGCCCTCTGGTCAGCACAGAACTGCCACCCCCCCAATGTTATTGAGCGAGAACAGAGCATGTCCTCCCGTAGATGTGCCCGCCACATAGTAGGTGCTGAGCCAGTGTCTGCAGACCTCCTTCCTAGCTCCCCTCTCCCCAGAAAGAGCACTCTGAAGTGTGAGCTCCGTTTGTAACCTTCCACTGGAAAGGGACTGGTCTTTGAAGACTTAGCAAAGAGGCCTGGGAGTTCCAAACAGGAATTCTGCGCTCTCCTCTTTCCAACCCCCATGCAAGATGCGGGATGGTGGTTGGATGTCACGGAGTCCAGGTGACCCCTGGCGACAGAGAACTACCCTGTGGAGTTTTCTAGGCTGTGCCTTTGCAGAAGCTGAGAGAAGGTCTCCAGCCCTGAGGAGATGCTGGGTGGGCTTGAAGCCTTGATCTTATGGGAACTAGCTGGGCGTAAACATCAAATAGAGGCCAAAGACCTCCTGTCAACTCAGGACCAGGGAAGAGGCTACTAGCTCCTCTGACATGGGATGCACGTGTAACCCTCCCCCCAGGGACCTCTGGGGAGTGGGGTGGGGGAGAGTTCTCAGTACAGCTGCAATCCAATTATAGCGTCAACCTCCAGGTCAGTACCACAGTCGCTGGCAGCCTCAGGGGGCCTTGACTTCAAAGAGGAGCCTTTATTGACACTCATGAGTCCTCGGCCACAGCTGCTGCTGCTGGGACAGGTGGAGTGTGGCCAAGCGGCCCCTGACGTGTTTGAAATAGTCTAGTAGCCTCATTAAAAAGTAAACCAACAGCCTCTTGGCCTCAGCTGGGCTGCCAAAATGGTTCGCTACTGACTCGACCCAGAAACCCCCACCAGATCATGCAAATCCACAGAGTCCTCTCTTCAGCCTTCAAAGCACACCTGTGAGACTAAGCAGTGGGGCTGGACACTTAGTGGTCGGGAACCCCAGAGGAGTGTTGGGTTTTTGTCGCATGTGCTTAACAGCTGCAGCGAGCAATGCTGAGCGTGAGGGTTTAGAAGTAGTCACTGAGGCTGAGCCCCGGTGGCATAGTGGTTGTGCGCAGGACTGCGGCCCACTGGGATGGAGGTTCGATTCCAGCTCCACGGAGCAAAGGCTGGGCCTCCTACTCCCACCACCTGAGGGCAGTGATGCCCCCCCCCTCCAAAAAAAAAAGAAGTGGTCACTGAGCACATGCAGGAGAACGAGACCCTGCAGGTGCGTCACCAGACTCAGAGCCCATGGCTGGATGACGCTCCCCCAGCCACACAGAAATGGTCCTTCCTGGGAAGGACCAAACTGTAGCAGTTACATAATCAATCTCCTGGGCCGAGCCCCGGTGGCGTAGTGGTTGTGCGCGGGACTGCGGCCCACTGGGATGGAGGTTCAATTCCAGCTCCACGGAGCAAAGGCTGGGCCTCCTACTCCCACCACCTGAGGGCAGTGATGCCCCCCCAAAACAAAACAAAAACAAAACATAATCAATCTCCTGTCAGCTTGTGAAGGGCTGGAGTGTAGACTGTCAATCAGGTCACAGCTTGATGAACTCACTTGCAGGTGCTCCGAGATAAAAAGCTCACAGAGGCCAGACCTGCGCTCCCTGTGAGACACTCTTGTTGACAGGCTTCCTGGAGACACGCTGATGGAGCCAGCACGCTGGAGCTGGAGGAGCCATGGATGACCCACGCCAGAGCTGAGAGGCTTCCGCCGCCACTGCATCCACAAGACTTTCCACCCACTGACCTGTCACCTGCCTGTTTCGACCTCATTGCATGTGTTGCGTGAGTTCAAAGAGGACTTTATAAAGTGGTATTGGACATATCGGACGCATGGACTTGATCCAGGCTGGGCTGGAATGCTTTCTGAATGTACAATTACTCTTGGATATAAACCTCTTTCCTGTACACGTATGCGTATCCACGCATTTGTTTCTCTAGTCAACCCAGACAAACACAAAGGCTGCACAGAAGAAGCAAAATAATTATGACCCAAGAATAAAATTAAATTTAAAATAAAAGTTTGGAAAAAGAAAAGAAGAAAGAAAAGAAACCACCAGGAGAAACTCACTATAATAATATGCATTGTTTAAGCCAAGGTGCCCCCAAATAGAAGGCACTCAGATGGCCCAATGGTTAAGTGCTCCTCTCTAAGGGAAAAGTCAGCTGTTTGAACCCCCACCTAGGAGGCGAGAGACCCAGGGCTAGTAAAAATGACAGCCCAATGGGACAGTCCTTCTCATTCCCTCATGATCCAGTGGGTCACAGACTAGACAGCAGTCTCCACCTGCCGCTCCTGGCATTTCAACACATAATCCTTGAAGAAGCTCTCCTTCTCCCCCTCCTTCCCCTCTCCCGCTTCGCCCCCTCGGCCTTTGACTGCCTTGCTCGCTGCCAAGGGGCGCTGTCGACGGGCACCTGTGGCCCTCAGGCCTGAGCGAGTGCTGCACAGCACAGGGGGCGGCGGGGGGGCATCCCCTTGGGGAGAAGCAGGGGATGGGGGGGAAATGTTCACAGGAGTGCATGGGTTTGGATTTATGGTGGGTTCGATCCCATGGGCCTCTCATAGTGCCCCATGCCAAAGCAAACTGTAATCGTGAACCATTGCCTGGCTTTACCTCTTGGGCTTCAGGCACTGACGTGGGTTACACAGTGGAAAAAGAGAAAAAAGAAGTTCACAGGACCACGAAGCGTGGATGGATGCAATCATTTCCTCACGTGCATTGCTGTGACATTGACTACATCCTTCAAGTCCTGCCTCCGTTCAACGTGTGCAGACTTTGCACAAAACATCGTTTCCCCAAAGAAGTCCCCCACCGGGAAGGCAAACCCCAAGCCCCTCAAGCAAACTCTCGTCTCTGGTGTCGGGGTCCCTCAGCAGCTGGCTCGTCTGGCTCAGCGGGACGCCCCCAAAGCTGGGCAGCAGGCCGCAGGGCACGCCCTGTTTCTCCACCACCTGGCACGGGACATTCAAGTTGACTCCGCCTCCTGGTCACCAGGAACACCGCGGTGCGGGTTTCTGGTGGCGCCCCGTCTCCCCTGCGGGCCGAGTTGGGCATCCTGGTGGTGTCGTGGTTACACTGCGGGCCTCCCACCTGAGGAGGTAGCCCTGACTCGGTGGCAGGGAGTTTGGAGGGGCGTGTTGGTTTGAATTTGCTGTAGCCACCTCTGGGAGAAACCCTCAAACCATTTCCTGCAGGGGCTGCCCCCGGCACCCTCCCGCCGGCAGGGGGTGAGGGTTTGTCTGTCCACACCCTCACAGCACCTGTTATTGTTCCCGATTCTCCCCGATAGCCGTAGGAGCGAGCTCTCTCCCTTTGTGGCTTCCTGATGGGGTGGCTGATGAACTCTGGCGGCGAGGGGGTCACGCATTGCTCTGGTAGCCACGAGGTCAGGCCTTCGAAACCACTAGCCACTCTGCCAGAGAAGGCTGAGGCTGCCTGTCCCTGTGAAGAGAAGGCGTCTCAGAGTCCCACAGGGCCAGTTCCATGCTGGCCTTACAGGCTCGCCGTGAGCCGGAATCCACTCGAGGGCCGAGACTGGTGGGGTTTAGAATGGCTGATGGAGCTCAGCCCACTGACCTGACAGGGGCTATCACTCCCCGGCTGCTCCACAGTGCAGCTGCGAGGACGAGGCGGCCGCCTTCTGGAAAGACTCACCGCCTCAGCAGTGTGGTGGGGCAGTCCCCTCGCCCCCCTTAGGGTCTCTGCGAATCGGAATGACTCCACGGCAGTGCAAACAAGTAAGGCTTCTCAGCCTGTTGGTGAACTGACTGTTCAGGTCCTTTGCCTGGACTGTGCTTGGGTTGGGTTTTCAGTGTTGCTTAGCTTTAGAAGTCTTTCATTTATTTTCTAGAGGAGCGCTCTCTTGGCTCTGGGCTTTTGAAACCAGGGCCTGCTGAGTTGGACCGAGTTGGAGCCAAGACTCGGATCCTTTTAAGAAGCTCCCCGCCAGCTTCCTCTCTTGGCCCTGCCGTAGCCCACAGGAAGAGCCTGGCTGCCGTACTGGTTACACACTGGGCCGCTTAACCGACAGAGTCCGTAGTTCGAAACGACCAGCCTGCTCCGCAGGAGAGAAAGATGAGGCTCTCTACTCCCATAGAGTTACAGGCTGGCCTGAGCCCCGGTGGCGCAGTGGTTGAGTGCGGGACTGCGGCCCACAGGGTTGACGGTTCAGGTCCAGCAGCAGCTCTCCAGGAGCAAGGCAGTGATGCCACCAAAAAAAAAAAAAAAGTTTTTTTCTTCCTCTGTTCTTTAAGCCTTCCTCCCCTCCCGCCCCCTGCCCACTACCATGACCCCAATTTTAGCTTACCAATCTGATTACACCAGAACAAGATGTATACTTGTACAAGGGATCCAGAACAGATAGACCCCTCAGAACCAATAAGGGGAACAGTGATACTTACGGGGGGCACACATAAGGGGGAGCCAATCACAGTGACTCACGTATGGCCCCCACCCTAGGGGGACAGGCGGCAGAAAAGTGGGTGAAATGAGACAGCAGTCAGTGGTGTAAAACATGAAAAAAATATAAATTATTATGGGGGTGGGGGAGCTGGTGCCAGGGGCTCAAGTAAAAAGAAAATGTTTTAGAAAGGATGATGGCAACATATGTTGTCACATAAAGATGTGTTTGACAGAATGGATGGACGTATGGACTGCAATAAGAAAAGATCCCGCAACATAATAAAATTGAAATTAAAAAAAGTTTTCAGGCTTGGAAACTCAGAGGGGCAGTTCTGTTCTGCCCCACAGGGTTGCCAAGTGTGAGATGACGTCGACTGGGGCAGCTTGCGAGGCACGCGCAACCAGGTGTTGGGGAAGGGGGGGCGTGAGTTTCAGGTGGGAGGAGGCGGCTGCTCCCCTCTCCTGCCCACCCAGGGTCACCACCAGCACCTTTGCTGAGAGCCCAGCTCACCTGCCCCTGTCAGGACCACCTCCATCTGTCGGTGTTGGGGGTCATCGTGGGGCTGCTGGAAACCCACCAGCCACTTGGGGGGAGGAAGGTGAGGCTGCCTGTTCCCTGCAGATGGAGAGGCTCATGAGTCAGTGGGCGCCTTAGCAGTTGTTGCTGTTTTCTCTCAGGGAGGTGCTGACAGCATTTACATAGTTCCCTGGCCCAAGAATTTGGAGCGTGTTAGTCCACAGACAGTGGGCAGGGCCAAGTAGAACTAGCAGTCCTGCCCTCCCTGGGTTCCCCACTCACTCACCCGCTGAGAGTGAGGTCCCTCCGCCAGCTCCCCATAGGGAAGGGTCTAGTGCACTTGGGAATGAAGCAGCCTGTGGGGGTGGGGGTAGGCAGGGGGAAGCCATTGTGTTCCGAGGGGACATCCCCCCTACACATAGCCCTCCCCCCCCCCCCCCGGGGTGACTTCCTTCTCAGTGGGACCTGCGAGCCTCAGTGAATGAATGCAGCCCCTCAGTCCCGCAACTCGAGGCGGAGTGCTGGAATGGAGACCATCCTGGGGACAGCCATCCAGGAACCTGAGCCGAGGGCCCCAGCCAGCAGCCCTGGCATAGACACCTGCCCATTTCCAGGGCGGACTCAAATGTCACCTAGTGAGGCAGCCTGCCCGCCCGCTGCACCCTCCCTCTGCCCACTTGTTCCCGAGCTCTGATTACACCAAGTCTGCGTCCTCTTCTGGCCCCTGGCCCTGGAGCCGGAACCTATAGGATTGTGGAGAGTGAGCAGGTGTCTCCCTGGGTATCTCAGCTCTCGCAGCCCAGGAGAAGAGGTGATAACCAGCTGTAGCCCCCTCTCAGCCCCTGTTCACAGCTGCATTGTCCTCCCTGAGCTCCCTCAGGCAGGGACAGCATGTGCCCAGACCCTGCCGACACATGCACTGAATGAGAGGGAGCGACTTGGGTGGGTGGGTGGGTGAATGACTAAGTGATTGAGGAAATGAATAGGTGGATGAACTTGCGTGGGTGGGGGAATATGTTGCCAGCGATTCTTGAATGATCTGGAAGCTGCCGACTCCCTTTCTTTGAGGCTGGGGGGTCCAGGGCACCCTCTCCTGGAAGACTGAGCTGATGGAGAAGAGTCTTGTCCAGGCTTCTTGGGAAGGCTTCTCCAACTCCAGAAGATAACTGCCTGCGAGTGACTCAGTCCTGGGTTTGCCTGCTGGACAGGTTTTGTGGGTGATGTCACCGCCTGGGCTGGCTCCTTCCCATGGGTGGCATGGCCGGAAGAGGGCGGAACCCCCTGCACTCCTCCTGTGCCAGCCCCCTCTGTCACCAGGGCAGAGGTGGCAGTTGGTGGGCTGGCTGTGACTCTATGAGTGACATCTCTGAGAGAGGCAGTCGTCTCCCCCCAGCCCCTCTCCCCCCAGCCGTCCTTAAAGCACAAAGGTGCTTTAGACCTCAGGCAACGCTTTAGAAACACCAAGTCAGCTCCGCCTGTGTCCCATGCCACTGTGGAGCACAGTGAGAGCGGCCCCCAGAGGTTCTGCCCGGTCCCCAGGTGTTGATTTTAAAAACGGAGGCTGTGCTGAGAGCGGCCATAGGTTTGCCCAGCCTTTGAAACGAGTTGTTCAGTCCCGGCCGGAGAGGGACACTCGTGCCTTGATTTGATCTAGTGCTCGTCTCTGAAAGAACTTTCCAATTCCTGCTCACAGGAGCAAAGGCTAGGCCTCCTACTCCCACCAGGGCAGTGATGCCTGAAAAAAAAAAAGAACTTTCATCCTCTCACAAGCCCAGGCTTTCCACTCAGCCCATAAAGACTGGTTAACTACCGGCATCCACCCGCCTAGGCTGATAGGAGCCCCCACCCCACCCTACCCTCCCGGCATACTTAGGACCTCAGAGGCAGAGGGCACGGGCTCCGAGCACGAGACGCAGCCCATCCTTTTCGAGAACAAGCGCTCCGCCGTGTAGACTTGGCCAGACACCATGCCACCTGGCTCCAGACAGAGGGGTGTGTTGGAGGGAACCTTCCCCAGGAACAGGTGACCGAAGGTGACTTGAGAGTGAAGACCAGTCAGGCACATTTCAGGAACAGAAGGAAGGTGTGGGGGCCAGGATAGAGCGAGAAGCTGCCCCGTGGGGACTGGAGAGCCAGGGTCCCGGTGGCGCTGTCACCTGCCTGTCCTTCCCCCATAGGCCCTGAGTGGCTCCCTGGACTGGAAGTCAGCTGCTAACCAAAAGTGGCACTGCAGAAGAGAGTCCTGGCGATCTGTTACGCTAAGGATGGTTGTTGGGTGCGGTCAAGTTGGTTCTGATCCACAGCGACCCTCTCCACGAGAACAGCACACTGCCCCATCCTGCGCCCTCCTCCCCATCACTTTGAGCCCATTGTCTCCGCCTCCCCTCTAAGAGCTGGTCCCCGGAGATGATGTCTCTGTCTCCCCTCTAGAGCTGGTCCCCCACAGATGGTGTGTCTCCACCCTGGCTTCTCAGGAGCTCCCTGGCTGTACTTCTTCCAAGACAGATTTGCTTGTTCTTTGGGCCGTCCATGGTAATTTCAGTATTCTTCGTAGTCCAAATGGCCCAGTTCTTGGTCAGTCTTTCGTATTCAGTGTTGACTTTCACATGTGCAGGAGGCCTTTGAAGACACGCGCACCTCAGCCCTCAGCGCGACCTCCTCGCGCCCACGCGCTGAAGCGGCCGCGTGCAGGGGCTCACCCAGCGCAGCGTGTCCTTGCTCTCTCCCTGCTGTCGGAGTGTTATCCTGGCCTGTGAGGATGGCGGCTTCGAAGGCCGTCCCACTGAAGATGTCACCAGGAAGGGCGTTTGTTTTCATGTTGGTGTTTGTTCTCTGCCACCCAGAGCTCCAGCAGACATGGAATGTCCGGAACAGGATGGCAGCCTCCCAGGATGGCCCTGGGCCACACCCTCTGACCCCTCCTAGCCCCAACTGGTCCAGTCTTGCTGGGAACATTGAGTCCCCTGAGGAGACAGATGCTCTCCTCTGACTCTCCCTCCACCCCACCCCCATCATGACCACCTTTGCTGCCTGCTGGCTCTTCCCTGAGCCAGCCTTCCAGGACATTCTGTGGCCCCTCTCCCGCAGTGGTCACAGGGTGCTGCACTGTCTGTGTCGAGCACACCAGATCCTGAGGGCTGAGCAAGGGGTCACAGTGGCATGGTGTGTCTCTCCCCAGGCTCCATCTCTATCTGCTGTCTGTGCCTCTCGTGAGTCTCCATCTGAGACCAAGGGGGACGGGCAGCTCAGGGCCTCACAGCCCACTCAGGACCTGTGGGAGAGGCTGGCCCGAGGGCTCCACCCCAGAGCCTGGGTTAGGCTTGTATTAGACTAGCATGGCACTGCACTCTGACCATGGGGCAAATGTGTGCCCAGCCTGATTCTAGCTTCCCGAATGGGAAGACGCAGAGAGGACTGGGCCCTCCCCAGGGAGGGTGGCAGAGAAGGGGCAGAACTTCACCAAGATGTGGGCAGGATCTCACCATGGTGGTGGCAACAGGGGCGGGGCCACCCCAGGAAAGGGGGTGGGGACGGGAGTGGAGGGCCCTTCCCCTACTGGGAAGGAGTCCTGAGTGCAGAGCTTTGTTCCCCATGGGCTTGAACAAATCCCGGATCCAGAACCGATGTCCGATTTGGAGTTGGGCCAGTCCTCCCCGAGCCCGGCATAGTGGGGGTGGTTCCTGTCTCCCAAGGAAGGGGGTGTTGGTGTGAATGCCCAGCCTGGCCCCAGGTCGGGGGCAGGGGGGTGGAAAAGCCCTTCCTTTCCCACTGGCCAGCTGCTCAGTCTGAGGCCAGGCAAGTGCACAGCGACCGTGACCTCGGGCAGGGGGTACCGTCTTTAGATCTGGTGCTGCCCTCCCCCTCCCCCTGGCCAGTGGGTACTTCCCCACCAAGTACTTCCCCACCAAGTACTTCCCCACCCCTCCATGAGGTAGGGAGGGGCCCACATGTCCCTCCTCCCCACCTTGCAGGTCAGCCTGCCAGTGGGATAAGGGGCAGCGGGAGGTGGACGTGTTCTTTTCCAGTATAGGTAGTGCCCCTGCACAGTGGGCAGTGCCACCAAGCCACCAACCCCGGCTTGTCAGTGGCTGCAGCGTGGGGTGGCCACGAGCCAGTGTGTGACAGCAGCACTGGCCCCCGGGCTCAGTGGAAGCAGATGGGCAGGCCCAGCCTCCGCACTCAGCCAGGCCCTTCGGAGCCCAGTGTATCTGCGACTTGGAAGCAGGGTTTCATCAAATCACCGGGGCATGACACACGCCCTTGGAGAAGGTGGGAGTATGCTGGCAGTACCCTGACAGCTGAGTGCCCGTCTATCAAGGGACACACAATTTGGACAGCCAGTTGGAAGGGGCTGGCCCTGGCGAGGGGGCTGTGTTCCCTGTGAATGGACTGGGTTGTCTTGGTTGGGTACAGCCCCCGGAGCCGGGGTGAGGGTGGAGGTGGCTGTCACCTGGAACCCAGCCGTGGGGTCCCCCCACCCCAGCCCCTGGACTTGGCGAGGCGCCTGGCAGGAAGAGCAGAGCCTGTGTGGTGGCCACAGACGCGCACTGTGCGAGCACTGAGCCTCCTTGTGCAACCGCGCGGGGCCTGCCCCCCCCCCCCCCGTCTGCCCGCCCCCCACAACAGCTCAGTGTTCCCTGCTGAACAAGCCCTGCCAGCCTAGGTGCCAACTCCGGCAGGCTCCATCCTCTCCCGTGGGGGCCTGCAGTTCCATATAGCCGTGATGGTGGGTACCCACAGAGGGACCCTGGTGGGGCAGGGGCGTGGATGCATGGCCTGGCACACAAACTGGGACATGCAGGGCCCCAGCTCATCGCATGTTTAAGGGCTCTCCGTGGCAGGGAGGGCGAGTGCTCAGAGAAGCCGTGCTGGGGTCCCCACAGGGTAGTGTAGGGTCGGTCCTGCCCATCTCCCCTGAAATCTTCCTGACCAGGTGACCTTTGTCAAGAGAGCCATCTCGGGTGTCCTACAGCTGGGGCCACCTGCCCTGGTTCCCACGCGGCCACTCGGCCCGTGGCACCGCTTCCCGTTCTGTGTCATTGCCGTGGGAGGAGGGGGGTGGGAGTGTGGGGGTGTTGTTGAGTTGGGGACGTCAAAAGCTTGTGGGAAAATGGAATTTAGACTAGCGACTTCCTCCCTTCCCCCCCCACTCCCCGCCACATCACTGCCCTGGTGGGAGTGGGAAGCCCAGCCTTGTTCTTGGAGAGCTGCTGCTGGATTTGAACCGTCAACCCTGTGGGCCATAGTCCTGCACACGACCACTGCGACACTAGGGCTCACCTAAGATCTGAGACTTTTCCCATCAACTTTTTGAAGCCCCCTCTTGAGACAGCCCTGAGACAGCTTACACATTTATATTCCGCGACGCTGGTTTTTCCTGCTGTGACATCATTGCGCTCCCCCCCCTCCCAAACAAGGCGCCCTCGTGCCACAGCAGTTCTGCGCTGGGCTGCCAAGCACACGCTCGGCAGTTCGAAGCCATCGGCCGCTCCTTGGGAGACTGGCAAGGAGACCTTCTCCTCCGGGAGAGGTACACGCTCAGACGCCCGGCTCAGAATCGACCCTGGCCGTGAGGTTGGCCTGGGAGGTTTTCCCTCCAAACATCTCACTATCAGCATGACCCATCGTCTGG
>PVJH01025684.1:0-31176 GCA_004026705.1 Nesogale talazaci | reverse complement strand
CTTGTAAACAGCCCGGCGTCTTTCCCCAGAGGAAGGAGCGGAGAAGCCAAGCGGGGGGTTTCTTGATCGGTTATTTTTGACTTGGCGGCCAGGTGTGCAGTCTCGGGGGCGGCGCCCTCCCGGTCGTTGCAGGAGGGAATCAGAGGAGGTGTGGGGGTGCGAACATTTGGAATCCGCATGGGAGAACCTCGGCCCACGTCTCTAGACAGAGACAAGTAATCGGGGCGTGAGGGTTGACCACAGAGATGGAATTTTAGGCAGAAGCCTTCATGTTCCTCTCTTGACTCTAAATACATGCCTCGGTTTGTTTGTCAGAGGGCAAGCTCAACCTTAACGTTGCCCTGCTTTTCCCAGATGGTGTATTCTTGCTTCTGTGAGCTAAGAGTCAATCACCACCATTCAGGTTGAGGAGAAGACTAATGCTTGACTTTCATGTTCTGTTGACCCCCCCCCCCAAAGTCAGTAACCTTTCTCCTCTAGCCCAACGATTCTGTGGCAGTGTCCACTCTCCATTCTCGTTTCTGTCGCTGGGGCTTGTTTTTGCCTCTGGTCAGGTTGGGTTTTGTTGGGGTGGGGGCCTCCTTTGCTGTATAGCGTGGTACACTGCAGAGATTTCGTTTTAACCAGTTTTACTGAAGGGTCTGAGAGACCAGCCAAAGATAAGCCTATGCAGCCAGTTATAGGAATCAAGAGCAGCTTAATCTCAGAATCTAGGTGCTTTGGAACTTAAAGAAAAAAGGCTTTGAATGACCAAACACTCGTTGCAAGTGGCAATTCTCAATTTTAGCAAGGTTATAGCATTTATTATTGACCTTTCCCAGCTTGTTTCATCGTGACTGTGCACATGACCTTGAAAGTGTGTTGGTTATCATTTTCCTCTGCTTTTTAAAATTGTTTGAAGACATTAAGCTTGACTATCAAAGTAAAATGTTTATTCTGTAAAGTTCTCTTTTGTTTAATTAGGTGTTTGGTGACCAATAAATCTGCCTGGTTGAACTGGTGGAATCGAATTAGTAAGTTTGTGTCATAGTCGGCCATTTCTAACTGTGGTATTAAGATTTGTGTAATGCGCTTCGTAAAGGATGAATGAGTGAAGACCTTTTAATAAAGCAGCTCAATACCGAATCAGCGTCACGATATCTTGAGTTCTTTTTACTTAGTGCCTTAAAGCCAGTACCCTAAACCAAACATGGTGTGAAGGCCATCCTCGAGATGAACTTACTGATGGCTTACCGGGTTGTTGGGAGGACAAGTAATAAGGGACTGTAAAATTCCTTACTAGTAAAAGGCATATTAATACTAATTATAAGCGGGGCTGAGCTCTGGTGGTGTAAGTGGTTGAGTGCCGGACTGTGACCCGCGGGCATGGCAGTTCAATTCCAGCTGTGACTCTCAGGAGCAGCACTGGGTAGTGCCCATGACCACCAGAGGCAGTGATGCCCACCCCCCCCCCCCCCAATAAATAAATAAATAAAAATGCCCTTGTGTCCTATGAGGAGCTGATACCAGGAACTTAAGTGGAAATTGTAATTATAAGCTTACATTAAGAGGCCTTGTCAAGAAGCACTAAGAAATAAGTCCTGAGGAATTTTGAGGAAATGAGCATGACTGTTTAACAGTTTCTATCGTGGCCATCAGTTTTATAAAACGGAGTTTAAACTGATGAAACATTCTCTGGAGCGTCTCTTAGACTTTGCGGCTCCACGCAGCCTATCGTACAGGGTCGAACAGCCCCAGTGGGTTTGAGACCATGACTCTTGATGGGAGGAGAGAATCCCTCCTCTCTCTCTCTCCAAGTTGGACTAGCCAGTGTACATTAAAATGGGGTGTTGTTTTAGGATCAGACATGTATCCCTCCCCATTATTTAAGTCAGAAAGCAAAACCTCTCTCCCTAGTTTATGGGCATTCACACGGACTGCGAACACATACGCAGGTGAACCTACTTGATCGTTGTCCTGCTACAAATTCTCTCGGCGGTTTTGCGCTGACGTGTGTATTTCTTCTAGGTAGTTGTCTTGGGAACCCCTGCAGAAGAAGATGGTGGTGGCAAAATCGACTTAATTGAAGCAGGGGCTTTTAAAAACCTTGATGTTGTTTTCATGGCCCATCCCTCCCAGGAGAATGCTGCCTATCTGCCTGATGTGGCGGAACACGAGTAAGTCAGCGAGTACATGCTACCTGCTCCGTGGTCATGAGTCATACAGTACACACTCTTGACGGGAGACTGCAACTCCACACCTAGACATCCAACATGGAAACTGGAATCTAATGATTTGCCATTGGATGCCATTTGCCAGACCTTCTCACTGAGCTTTATGGTGTTTAAAATTGTGTCTGATGTAACAGTGCATGATTGTACAGCGATACTATTAAAAGATTATAGTAAAGCCATAGAGAATAAGAGATAGAGAAGAGAAAATGAAATAAAGGAGTCAGACACATTTCCTGGTAGCATGTTCGCCTCAGCCACCCTTGGTGGTCCACGTGAGGATGTGGAAGGTGGTAATTGCAGGACCGAGGGAACTCAATCCTCGCTTAGCATACAGCACACCATCCCGCCTACAAAACTGCAAAAGATCCCTGACCCTTTCAGCGCTTGCTCTGGCTCCTGGTCTACCGCTCATACCCTGTGCCTGTCAAGGTAGCTCCTCCTCTCTCTCCCCTAGACTCCTACTTAGAGAGGCAACCGCTAGTATGCACGACTGATTCGTACTAAGCCATAGAGTGAAGGCACGCCCTGCCCTCTTGAGAGAGCCTGTTACGTGGCAGTCATAAGGAATCCCATGGGTCTAGTCCAGTCTGGAATCCCAAGTCTGGGAGGCAAGGTCATGGCCATCCGGTGGCAGGTTTAGCAGGTGGCACCCTGATCAGGCAATCCCTGTGAAAAGGTGGTTGAACCTCCCAAAAGGGTCGTGACCCTCAGTTTGAGAACTGTTGCCCAAAGTAGTGTCAATTTGACTAGTACCAGAGGCCCAAGGTGTAGTACAAGCAGGTTTAATAAAGTGTTTGGCTATTAGCCTACTTAAAGGCTGGCAGTTTAAGTCTACTTAGAAACACAATGAAAAAAAAGAATCTGAGGGTCTATTTGTAAAAAAGAAAAAAAATCAGTGATTGAAAATCCAATGGGGGGCTGAGCCCTGGTGGTATAGTGGTTGTGCGCGGTACTGCGGCCCACTGGGACGGAGGTTCAGTTCCAGCAGTGGGGCTGGGCCTCCTACTCCTATCACTGGAGAGCAGTGATGCCCCCCCCCCCAAAAAAAAAAAAGAAAATCCAATGGGGTAGAGATTCTTCTATTCTGGGTCACCAAGAAGTAGCATTGATTCAGCGACACTGTTTTGGATGTACTGTAATCAGCATTTAATACAGTGCTGCTTGTTGTGTGGACTGAATTAACATGACGTGCCCACACACTGAAAAATGACATCTATTGAGCAGAGTTCTTTCTTTGAGACCCCCTTCCTTGTGTCAAGCACCATGTAAGGATCTGATGAATGTCAATTGCACAGTTACTACTATAAATGGTGTGCAAACCTATTTGAATTAATACAGTTTGTAATTGGGTAATTCTGACTATTTGGATTGTTTTCCCCCAGTTAACTAATTGGGGGTGGGTGGAGAATCCATTTTTTTTTTTTTTTTTAGGCATCACTGCCCTGGTAGTGGGAGTAGGAGGCCCAGCCTTTGCTCCTGTGAGCGGGAATTGAACCTCCATCCCAGTGGGCCGCAGTCCCGCGCACAACCACTACGCCACCGGGGCTCAGCCCGAGAATCTGTTTTAAAGGCTGTTTTATTTCCTAGCATGACTGTGAAGTACTATGGCAAAGCCTCTCATGCTGCTGCTTACCCCTGGGAAGGGGTCAACGCCCTGGATGCTGCCGTCCTGGCCTACAACAACCTGTCTGTGCTGAGGCAGCAGATGAAGCCAAGCTGGAGAGCTCACGGTATGAATGTCACACACTTTACACCATAATAAGTGAGAATCGGAGGGTCCATTCCAGCAGTGGGGCTGGGCCTCCTACTCCCACCACGGGAGAGCAGTGATGCCCCCCAAAAACCAAAAAAACAAAAAAAGCAAATAAATGAGAATTGGTATATTTTAATGTAATTTAATTACTTATTATTTCATTAGATGATTGTTACTAGACAGATTTATACATATATTATTTGTAGATAGGTGGAAGTTATACATAAATGGAACGGTCATCTTTGAGTGTCAGAGATGACAGTTTTATGTAAGGCGTGGAGGTTTCTTTCTGTATTATTATTTTTTATTTTAGGCATCACTGCCCTCAGGTGGTGGGAGTAGGAGGCCCAGCCTTTGCTCCTGGGAGCCGGAATTGAACCTCCAACCCAGTGGGCCGCAGTCCCGCGCACAACCACTACGCCACCGGGGCTCAGCCCTTCCTTCTGTATTTTAAGACTGATTTTTCAGTTTTCCTTACCATCTCTGTGTGGAAATTATCCCAGAACTAAATGACATTTTTTTCTTTCTTTTCTTTTTTTTTGGGCATCACTGCCCTCAGGTGGTGGGAGTAGGAGGCCCAGCCTTTGCTCTGTGGAGCTGGAATCGAACCTCCATCCCAGTGGGCCGCAGTCCCGCGCACAACCACTACGTCACCGGGGCTCAGCCTCTAAATGACATTTAAAATATTCTTAGGATTCATTTTTTGGGGGGAGGGGAAAATTCTTGAAGTATAAAGTAATATAGGATCACCTGTTTATTTTACATTTTTTAATATCAAAAGTTTATTAAAATGTACAATTATATTAAAGGTTATTGAAATGTCTTTAAGAATGCTTAAGATTTATTCTTTTTTGGTAGTTGATTACGTAAAATTCTGTATAATACAGAATCACAATGTCTTAATAGTGTAAATTCCTTAGAATGGAATATCTAGAGACAGTTATTCTCTTTTTGTTGTTGTTGTTCTTGTGGGCATCACAGCCTCTGGTGGTCGTGGGTGCTACCCAGTGCTGCTCCTGAGAGTCGCCGCTGGATTTGAACCACCAAGCCCGTGGGCTGCAGTTCCGCATTCAACCACTTAGGACACTGGAGCTCAGCCCTCAACTATTCTTTTCTCTTATTAGCCAAAAAATATTCCTATATGTGGAAACTTAACATTGTATAGTATATTAAAATATTTGCTTGCCATATTTCTGTGAAGCTGTTATATGAAGTTATTTTTATGTCTATATTGGTGGAAAAATTTATGGGTAAACTTAAAGTGATCATCTTTGAGATTAATTCCAGTAATTTGGTTCTTTTTGTAGGTATAATAAAAAATGGTGGTATAAAACCCAATATCATTCCCTCTTATTCTGAATTAATCTATTACTTCCGTGCACCTTCCATGAAAGAACTTCCAGTTTTGACCAAAAAGGCAGAAGATTGCTTCAGAGCTGCAGCTTTGGCTACTGGATGCAGAGTAAGAACTTTTTAAGGGTTGATCTAGGTTATAATCAGAAGTACATCAGTGGGCTGGGATTGTTTATATTAGATTAAAATCTAACTTGCTTCTTTTTTTGAGTACACCATGTCTTGAGTATGCAAACTCAGCTGGCTGAGTAGTTTCTGTTTCGCGTGTGTGCGTGCGTGCGTGCGTGCGAGTCTGGTAGTATAGTGGGTTAGTTGTTGGGCTAATATTAAGCACAAGGTCAGCCTTTGAACCCGCTAGCACCTCTGCAGGACAAAGGCGAGGTTTGCTATTGGTGTAAAGATTTAGAAGCTCAGAAGCCCACTGAGACAGTTCAACTCTCTTGTAGAGGGTTGCCACGAGTTAAACCCTACTTGACCCTGTGCAGGCTTCTCCAGCACTGTTGCTCTGTGCAGACCGTGATAATCTAATCCTTCTCCCACAGAGAGCACGGAGCGGCGGGTGGGTTTGACCCACCAACTTGTCAGTGAGCAGTCCAGGGCCTAATCCACAGCTTCGTCCGTGTGCCTTAGTAATAGGGAGTACAATAAAATGAGGCCACCATAAGAAACCGCCTAGTCATTCTGAGTCAGAACTTGTCCTGTGGCAGTGGATTTGACTTGCTATTAATATTGAATAGGTTAGCCTATTGTATCTATTTTTTTGTGTGTGTGTGGGCATCACCGCCTCTGGTGGTCGTGGGCGCTACCCAGTGCTGGCTCCTGAGAGCCACCACTGGATTTGAACCAAGCCCGTGGGCCGCAGTCCTGCACTTAACCACTTACACCACTGTCCTCAGCCCCTATCTATTTTCTTTTTTTTTTTTTGTGGGGGGGCATCACTGCTCTCCGGTGGTGAGAGTAGGAGGCCCAGCCCCACTGCTGGAATTGAACCTCCGTCCCAGTGGGCCGCAGTCCCGCGCACAACCACTACGCCCCTGGGGCTCAGCTCCTCCTATCTATTTTCTAAAGCAATATTTTTGTCATGTTTCAATCATGACTATGAAAAACATTGTATCATTTTAAAAGTTTATATAAAAATCTAATAAAGATAGTCTAACATTAAAAAAATCCTACTTGATAGCAATAAGTTTATGCACACACAGTACCTATATACACATTATAATGTATTTTATTCAATGCCTGCTGTAAGACTATACTGGTTGTCTTATGTATGCAGTATTAGAATTATTCTGATATTCCTGTGCTACACCCTGTTTATTTGCAAATTATAGCTCTCTCTATTAGAAGTGAGGCTTTTAGAATTGTTCTAGAGAGATCCTCCACCAATTGCCCTCTAGTCAGTTCTCACTCACAGTGACCCTGGACAGGGTTTCAGAGACTTCGTGGGAGCAGGTAGCCTCAACTTTCTGCCATGGATTTGAACCACTGACCTTGCAGTTAGTCACCTAATGCTTACCCAGCAACTCCACTAGGGTTTCTTGAGGTCCTATAAAGGAAACTTTATGGTATAATTAGGCAAAAGTATTCTAAAGTTACATATATGTATAACAGTGATATAAATGCATATACCTTCCTGAAATAGAAGTCAAACACACAACAGAGATTTCCCAAGAGGGATTATTCTTTTGAGCCATAAGATCAGTAACTTATGTAAGTAGCAATCATGCATGAAATAGCATGGGCTAGGGAGCTTCAGGGCCATGCAACACTTGACTCCTGCCCAGAGGTGCCTGTGGGGTAGTTGGAAAGACACGCTCTCAACTTGTCTCCCAGCTTCACTGCTCATGTAGACTTTGCAAACATTCCCCATTTTCACTTGAAAAATGAGGATAGTAATATAAATGATCTCTAGGATAAATGTAAGAGCCAGGCCATGTCCCCACTGTACCCACAGAAGGAGCAGGTGCAGATCGAGAGCACATCTCTTCTGATGCAATTGGTTCAAAACCCTAGGGTCAGAAAAGCATGAGAACACACCCCCCTCATTTATACATAGGAAAACTAACTTTTTTTTGGGGGGGGGTTGTTTTTTTTTGGGGGGGGGGGCATCACTGCTCTCCGGCGGTGGGAGTAGGAGGCCCAGCCCCACTGCTGGAATTGAACCTCCGTCCCAGTGGGCCGCAGTCCCGCGCACAACCACTACGCCACCGAGGCTCAGCCCCAAAAACTAACTTTTTGATAAGATAACTGCATGAACCACGATCACTAGCTAATATCTAAAGGTAGGGCGTGGGTATATGTGGGGCTGCCAGCCACAAATCTGTAGGTCTATTAAACGGAGCCCCCGTGGAAGCACTTGGTGATGAGCCACAGGTCAGCAGTTGTAAGCCACCAGCTGTTCTGCAGTTGAAAGGTGGGGCAGACTGCTTCTGTACCGTGGGACTGTGCCACTCATCCCAGAGTGGTCAGGCATCGGAATGGACTCAATCGCCATGATCTGTTCCTACCCTGAAGTGAGTGCACGGAGCTCTTGTCAGCCCTTCAGCGTTGTCACACTGTTCATCAGAGGAACTTAAGGCCTGTCAGACCCGGCAGTGGTGTTGGCACGTTGCATATCAGTATTAATCAAGCCTAAGTTCTTTCTTTGCGTGGCTACGGCCGACGGCAGTGTTCTTGAGAGTGGCCTTGGCCCACTCACATCAGAATTCCTTGGTGCTGGGCTCTAACCTGAACACTTACTTAACTGACTGGTGTGCAGATTCACTCTCTCAGAAGAGTTTGGTGGCTGTGTATGGTTTGTATGGTTTTGGTTTTGGTATGGTTTTGGTTTTTGTGTATGGTTTTGGTGGCTGTGTATGGTTTGGGTGCATGGTTTGGGTGCATGGGGGGGTAGGGTTCTAGATAAGAGATTTGAGCAAGCTTATGTCCAGGAGAGAAAGCATTTCTTAAAACCTTGTTTTATTCAAGACAGGTCACTGGGTTTGAAAATGAAATCCTTTGAGTTTTTATTTTAGACTCTGTGTTATAATTGTTTTCATTAGGTAGAAATCGAAGGTGGAGCACATGATTATTACAATGTCCTTCCCAATAAGAGCCTATGGAAAGCTTATATGGAAAATGGGAAGAAGTTGGGAATAGAGTTCATTTCAGAAGATGCGATGTTGAACACCCCATCAGGTAATTCCTTTGTAACACTGTCATGAAGATCGTGAAGGACGGGGCAATGCCCTGTGTGGGTCACTGTGGCTAGCTGTGGAGGCGAAAGGGGGTGGGGGGCGACTGCTGACTGGCTTACCAGGGCTCTATCGTCACACACGGGAGTTAGGGAAGGGGCTAGCGGACTCCTCAGGGAGTGGCTCCCAGTGAGCAGATGTCAAAAACCACTAACCTACTTTTTGCTGTACATTTTAAAGCATTTCTAATATTTAAATTTTCTTTAATTTCAAAGTAAACTGTCCAAAAATAGAACTTTAGTGTTTCTCACTCCTCAAAATAAGGTAACTGAATTACCGGGGGCATTTTGGACTTCGGAGGTGTAAAGTACAACTATTTGAATTTAGCTATGCCTAAGTCTACCTTAGGGCTCCCTGTGTGCCTAGTGGTTACACATTGACTGCTAACTGCAAGGTCAGCCCAGCTGCTCCGGGGGAGACAAGGCTTCTGTTCCTGCAAGCAGTTCCTGTCTCAGAAGCTCGTAGGGCCGGTTCAGTCCTTTCAGGTTGCTGTGAATCGGCATCTCCTGGGTGGCAGGGGGCTTGGTTGTGGAAGTATGCTTTAGGGTTATTTCATATTTTCCCTTGTAAACGCAGTTAATAGTCATGTGTTCGTAAGTTAGAGCCATGTCTCCTAAAATAGAATGCTTTTTGATGATACGTAGACTCAAAAGGAATTTGGTGATGATAGTGGCGTTTGTTGCTACGAGGCGTTTAAGAGAAAAGACGGGTTGTATTGCATTGTTGTTGATGTCACAATTGAGACGCTATGGATGGCAGAACTAAATGCTAGCCCCATCTCTGCCACCCTCCTGAGTCAGTCCTGTGCAGGGCTTTCCTCTCTCTTGCTCACCTTGCACTTTATGAAGTCTGATGCTCCTTTCCAGTGATTGGTCCCCTCCTTCTAACTGTCCGAAGTAAGCAAGAATAAGACTAAACATCCTCATTTCTAAGCGGCATTCTGACTATACTTCTTCTAAGAATGGCCTGTTCATTCTCTTAGTTAACAAAAACCCACCCAAACTCACTGCCATCAAGTGAGTGCTGACTCCTGCCAGTCCTACCGGACAGTGCCACAGTGTGGATTTCCAAGGCTGGAACTCTACAGGAGGAGTAGAAAGCCTGGTCCTTCTCCTGGGGCGTGGCCAGTGGTTTCAAACTGCTTACTGTGAGGTTAGCAGCCCAATGGGTAAGTAACCCACTGAGCCACTGGGCCCTCTCTTCTCTTACAGCCCACGGTGCAATTGCTGTTCCTCACCAAGACCGCTGTTGAAGTGCATCCGTCTTCTCTGGTGCTCCTTTGTCAGTGTCTAGGTTTTGTGTGTAATAAGACAATTGAAAATGCCATCGTTGAAAGGGTTCTTTTGCAGCAGGTTTGTCCAAGTAAATCATTTGGTTTCTTGACTCCTGCTGTTTTGGCTGGGGGTTAAATTGGGCACAGTTCCTGGTGTGTGATATAAAGAATTTAGTGTGTGAAACTTGAGGCGCAAGGAGCCCTGGTGGCACAGTGGCTTCCTCAGTGGGTGCCAGCGGGAGCATCAGCAGTTCAAACACACTAGCCCGGCGTCGGCAGACTGCGGCTCTCGAGCTAGCTGCGCCTCTTTCAGTGTGCACGTGCGGCTCTGAAGTGATGTTGAAAACATTGGAAGGCTATTATTTCAGATCACGGTGACCTCATGTGTTTGGAAAAACATATTTAAGGCTCTTGAGTGGTGTTTAAAGTCGTTAGGAGGGACAGGGTTGACTCTCCAGTCTCCAGAGTTTGCCAGCCCCTGTACTAGCCGCTCCATTGGCTCAAGATGAGACTGACGCTCCTGTGTTATTTCCCCCCGCCTCCTCCCCCCACATCGAACTGTCAGCGGAGGTAGAAGACCATGAATCTGTTGTCGTGGCAGTCTTTGTGGTCATGCATGAGGACGCTTCGAAAAGTTTGTGGAAAAATTGAGAAAAGGTAATGGAGTTTTTCCATATACTTTGGAAGCCCCCGTGCGGTTTTGTCCGTTTCTTCCATCTAGCAATAGGAGAAAGAATGTGCTGGTTAGCAGGAAGTATTCATAGGATAGGTTATGGATGCAAGGCTCTGGCTCTACACGGAAGGCCTTGGAATAGGCTGCAGACGTTGGCCCGTCTGGTGCACTGTTGTTTCAGGACCGCTGTGACCTCGAGCCTGGAACCATGTCTGGCAGGCTCAGAGCTTGGTGAATTATTCCCTCAAGCAGGACTTGTCATGGAGGCCACTTGCCTCTGTTCAGAGTCCACCCTCAGCCTGGTTTTATCTTCAACCTAATGGCTTTGACTGGGGGCAAGTTATGTAATATCTGTAAATAATATCTAACGGTTGTCCCATGTCAAGTGGAAATGGCGCAAAATATTAAATGAGAACATATCTATTCCAAAAATATCAGCCATTATGTACCCTGGGAGCTCGATTTCACTCTGACACACACACATCTGAATTGCGTCGATGGCCCGGCTTTCCCTTTGACAGGATAGCCAGGGAGCAGAGAGAAAAGGACCAGGTGTGGTGGGAAGGGAAGAGCAGGAAGGCCATCAATTTGATTTTGGATATGCTAAGTGTGGTGTTCTTTGACGACATCCAAGAGGAGACCCACGCAAGCCATTGGGGATGCAACTGTGGAGCTGTTAACAGACTGGGAATGCGTCTGACTTGGTGGTAATTTGATGCCTTAAAAAGAAAAAACCCACAAAAATCTGCCATCGAGTTGATTCTGATAGGTAGTGACTCTACAGTACAGGTTAGAACATTCCTTTGTGGGTTTCCAAATCTAAATTTATTTTTTTTTATCATTTTATTGGTTGCTCTTACGAATATTATAATAACCCATAATCAATTAAATCAGAGGTTCCCAAACTTTTATGGTCTACTGTCCTCTTAAAAAAAAAAATTCCTTTTGACCTCCCTAGCAATGCAAACCTTTTGTACTCCACCCCAGAATCCATAATAAAGTGTAGGTAACTGCTCTTACACAGGTGGTGGGGTGGGGGGTGGGGCGGTGGCGCCCACTTTGGGAAACTATGAATTAGATCAAGCATGATTTTGCAGTTTCTGCCAGCAGCATTTTCAAAACATTTTCCTCTTGAACCTTTGATGTCAGCTCCCTTTATCCCTTCCTTTGCCCACCCTACTCATCAGGAACACTTATATATAGTTAATTTATCTCTTTTTGCCATATCTTGTACCATCCACTGTATCTATCCCCATACAATTCTGTTATTCGTGGGGATATACAGTCATTTTTGTCCTCAGCCCACCCCCTCCCATACCCATGCCCCTGAGACTGTGCAACCTCATGGGAGTATGAAAGCTCATCTTTCTCCCTTGGACTGGCAGATGGTTTTGAACTGCTGACCTGGCTGTTGGCAGCTCAGTGCATAGTCAGTGTGCTGAGGACAAAATCAAGAGAGAGATGACATCAGGAGAGGAAAGAACCTGGGATTGAATTTTGAATAGCTAATATTTTATGGTCAGAGAAGGCTACACCCAAAAAAGTTAAAAGAAGGGGCCATTGAAGAAGCAGAAAGGAAACGGGGAAGGGCAGTGTTACAGGGGGCCAGAAGAGAAGAAATGGCCGGCAAGGTGTGGCCCTGCTGAGGGGTCAGGCGCGGAGTGACTGAGGGAAGGGAAGAGGAGGGAGGAGGAACCAGTAGGGGGTGAGGCCATGGACCCGAGAAACAGCTTCCCAGGGGGTCTGGTTGTGTTGGTGTCTCCAACAAGGTGTAGAGCTGTAGCCAAAGGCACAGTGTTAGTTACAAGGGCATAATTCAAAGATACTGATCAAATACAACTTCTCTTACTCGGTGTGTTGCAAGGATCTACTGATTTTGGAAATGTTACTTTTGTGGTTCCTGGAATTCACCCATATTTCTACATTGGCTCCGATGCCCTGAATCATACAGAGCAGTACACGGAAGCTGCAGGTATGTGTCGGCAAAGTGAATGTTTTGCATTTCTCTCAGAACAGCTGCCTTTCCACTGTTGAATTTAAGTTGCCATTGTCTTACTGCTTGACCTCCTCTCAGATGATAGGGTTTTGTGGAGAAGTTGGGGTGGCACATTAAGCGTTGAGTATTAGCCTGAGAAGTGAATAGACGCACACGTCATCACCATGGGGGTGTTTTTCTTCATGTCTCTCTCTATTTTGTAGGAGCACCGGAAGCCCAGTTCTACACCTTGCGGACGGCCAAAGCTCTGGCCATGACTGCGCTGGATGTTATCTTCAAACCCGAGCTGCTGGAGAGTATCCGGGAAGACTTCAGACTGCAGCTTCAGGAAGAAGGATTCGTGCATACAGTAGACTGAAGGAAGATTTCAGAACCACTTAAGAATCACTGAGCAGCGATGGCTTATTCTCCTTTAATCATCTCAAATGAAGGGAGGGCATGCTAGCATTTTAATCACAAAGGAATCACATTGTTCTGACCTGAAACATGATGATGTAAGGTATAAAAAATACCTGGTCACAGAGCTAAAGGGAGAATTTGGGGAAAGCTTTATTTGAGAGAATTGTGCTCTTTCGGAAACTGAAAGTGATGGCATTTCTGAGACTCCCCGCATGGGCTATGCTTTACCGTCACAATATTTTACACATGTAAAATATTTACACATGTACACATCTGGTTGTGTCCGTGCACGAGTTTGAAAAGGTCCAGAGAGATCTGAAAATCCATATTCAGAATGGACATACAGGAAGCAAGGGTTTGACATTTTAGAAAGTAGGTTTTAAAATTCAAGTTCCAGAATTGGGGGTAGTTCATTTTGAATGGGGAACCCCGGTGGAGTAGTGAGCTGAGCTGCTGACTGCAAGGTTAACAGTTCAAAGCTACTAGCCTTCAAGGGGGACGTCAAGGCTCTCTGCTCAGAAACGCAGGGCCGGTTCAGCTGTGTCCTCGATGGTTCCTCTGAGTAGCAAATCAGCTCACTGGCAGTGAGCGAGTTCATTTGGATGTCTGACTTTGGGGAAGTGTGGATATTAGCGGGTACTGATAATTTCCTGGGCCTTACTTGACTGAGGGGCCAGATGTTGCCCGGTCTGGGTTAGGGAATCTCTACATTATAATCAAGGTATCCTGTACGTCAATGCCGGTGGAAGAAACCAACTCCAAACTGGGGCGCAAAGAATAAGCTTGAGTTCTGCCTTCTGAAGGAACAGGAGGAGGAGTGGCACTAACGTGCTGTTTCTATATTGCTATATTACAATGTCCTGTCACGGGAAGATGACAGAATTGCATGCCTGCTGTGTTCTGGAAACATACGCAGACAGAAAAAATGATGGTTCATCAAGTCCTGTTTGTCTTGAATCTTCAGTGTCATGTGACTATTCCTATTCCCCCTTAGTTAGCTCTTTGAAGGTTTCTACTCAGAAGCCAGCCTGGTGGTGTGACAATATTGTAGTTGACTTGAATTCTGAGCCTGCTGAGGCCCCATTCTGACTCAGTGAATATTTACTACAAGTTTTTCATGAGTAGTATTCTGAGGTGAAATTCTTGTATGTGGTGAAAAAGCATGAGATAAAGGTAAAATGAATATTCTAAATTGTGCATATACACGAGCTCCATTATACGATATTTTAGAGGCAAGTGTCCATTGTGAGCATAAGCGTTCCAAAATGATGGCATGACTTTGGGGGTGGGCGTGAGGAGGGCCACCACTCGGCAGGTAAGCACGTCGCTTGGAAAATGAGGATGGGTTTAGGGCATTTGCCCTTAAAATCCTTCCCAAAAGTTACTTAAAGGGGCAAGAAAGAAGGATAAATCGGGGAGGGTCAATGGTTGAGAATGACTCTTCCATATTCGGGAGCTGCAAACGACCGCCTGATTGGGCCTGTCCAGCTTGTTTTTATGTAGTCAGAGCACCAACAAAGGCTTTCACATGTTTAAGGCTTAAAAAAAAAAAAAGTTAATTACACTGGATATGATCTGCAAAACTTAAAAAAATAGTTTCCGTCTGGTCCTTTCCAGACCAAAAAAGCTTGCCAGTCTTCTTCTGTGTAGCAGTAAAATGCAACTTGCTCCTCTTTGACTTCTATCCTGCGATCAGATCTTCTAGGATACAATCCTCTGAACTGGGACCCGAGAAGGAGGGGGCAGGTATGGGCTCTGCTGTGGTGACCACTCATGGTGCTGTCGGACTCTTGCACTCATTAGCATTCTGGCACTTAGGCATTTACAGTGAAGCCGATGAGAGCCAGAACTTCCAGCTTTGACAGTCTTATACTTTTCCACTCCTTTCTGTTGTTTTGTTTTATTGGGGGGGGGGCATCACTGCTCTCCGGCGGTGGGAGTAGGAGGCCCAGCCCCACTGCTGGAATTGAACCTCCGTCCCAGGGGGCCGCAGTCCTGCGCACAACCACTACGCCGCCGGGGCTCAGCCCTCCACTCCTTTCTGATGGTGGGAAATAGCTTCCTTTTCCACTCTCGCATGTTGCAGTTTCTGTGGGTTTGGCTTTGCTTTGCTCTGAGATAGAACTGCCCCGTTTCCTTTCATGTCGGCTTCTGGTGCCGCCCCCATGCCACCTTTTTTCTGATGACTTATAATCAGTTGGTACGTATCTGTACTCTATATTCCAGTGAGGGCACCAACAAAGGCTATTTTTTCAGCCTAAGAATCTGAAACCTCTGATCATGTAAGCAGGATTTTATTTTCCCTATATTAACAAGTCACTATATAGGTTTATCGGCTTTACGTTTAAAACTCCTGTGCCCTAAGACCAGTTTCGTTTTCTAAAGTCTTTTTGTTTTGTTTTGTTTTTGTGGGCATCACTGCCTCTGGTGGTTGTGGGTGCTACCCAGCCGCCGCTGGATTTGAACCGCCAAGCCTGCAGGCTGCAGTTCCGCACTCAACCACTTAACGCCACCAGGGCTCAGCCCTCGTTTTCTAAAGTCTTAGTACAGTTGTAGCGTGGTGATTGCTAACTGATGTCCCCATACGCGCACATCGCCCTCATCTGTGAAGGGTCACGAGTTTATTACTCAGAGGATTTGTATTTTGCGTATAGTTTTTATTAGCAGTTTGCTTGTGCCTCGTATACTTCTAACTGGGCAGGCTAGAGAAAGGGCAAGGTTGGCAACATACTGCTGCTGATGGACTTGCAGTTTGGATAAGCACTCGAGAGAGAGGAAGGTGTGGAGTTGCATCAGGCATGCAGGGCGTTGGGCATTAGTATAAACAAAGCACTTCTGCTATCTGCCTCAACTCATGCTGGGAGCAAAACGGAGCTCCCACTCATATGTGGGTCAGTTTTAAGTCTCTTGAGTCTTCGCAGCATACTATTTCTCTTTTTCCCTCCAAAAAAGATGGGAGCAAAACGGAGCTCCCACTCATATGTGGGTCAGTTTTAAGTCTCTTGAGTCTTCGCAGCATACTATTTCCCTTTTTCCCTCCAAAAAAGATGGGAGCAAAACGGAGCTCCCACTCATATGTGGGTCAGTTTTAAGTCTCTTGAGTCTTCGCAGCATACTATTTCTCTTTTTCCCTCCAAAAAAGATGGGAGCAAAACGGAGCTCCCACTCATATGTGGGTCAGTTTTAAGTCTCTTGAGTCTTCGCAGCATACTATTTCCCTTTTTCCCTCCAAAAAAGATAGGGTCACAGTAGGGGATACCTTCCTTCGCTCATGGCACCCACCTCTGTTTATAAACCACGGCAGACGCGGGGCGGGGGTTGAGAAAATGAGCACAGTAGGCAGTGCGGATTGTTTTTCCAGATCTCACCAAGTCCACGTGCTTTTCACTTAAAAAGCCAAACTCGCTGCTATTAAGTTGATTCTGGCTCACAGCAGCCCTCTAAGACAGTTGGTTTCTGACACTAGATCAGTAAGGGCACCGCAAGCCGCCTCTCTCCCTGGTAGATTGGCAGCCCCACAGGAAACCCCCCTCACTCGCAACTGCCAGCCTGTTGGTTCCGACTCTGACCCCGTGGGATAGAGTTGGCGACCCTGCTTTCTGGGAGTGGAAAGTCTCGCCCCTCTGTCTTAGGGCTTCAAACTGCTGACCTTGCACTTAGTGCCCCATTGTATAATCATCACGCCCCCAGGACCCCTTATTTAAACTTGGGTTGTTGGTATTTCATGTAACTCACATTTTACGAATTCTACTTTTTATATGCCTGTACGATGATTGAAGGAGTCATCCTGGTGCTATATTAAGGGCCTCACCTGCTCCCTGGGAGAAAGATGTGGCAGTCTGCCTCTGTGAGGATTTTAGCCTTGGAAATCCGATAGTCAGTTCCACTTTGCCCCACAGAGACCTTTTAAGTTGCAGTCCCGCTCGACGGCGGTGGGTTAGGGAGTTGATTGAGCCCTACCACTTAGAAGTGAAAATGAACTAAGTATTCAAATAAATGCTGGAAACCACACCAGCCCTCGTATCCAGAGGAACCAAGCTGATCTTGATTCTTCCATTTGGATTTAGGAAGCTGCTTCCTTTGTACCTATAGCCATGCCTTCTGGAGTTAAGCTCCCATCTGTGTATTCATTCTTCGGGGGCATGTTTCCCAGGTGACCACCAAATAAACCTTGACTTCAAATGCACTGGCTGGTTGTGCTATTCCATAGAAGACAACGATATGTAGTTAACGATAAGGTGGTGGAATAGCTCAAGCTCCGTAACCAAAAGGTTCATGGGAACTTGCTGGTCACTCCAAGAGAGAGAAGACCCGGGCAGTGGGTTCCATAGACATCGCAGCCTAGGACCCAGGAACAGTTGTCTTTGGTCCTGCAGGGTGCCGGGGCACTCAGTCTCACTGTGGTGGCATAAAGCAGCAATGCTCAGCCTGCCTCAGAAAATCTATGATGGCTTCTCAGTTACAACCTGTTGGTTGGGCGGACCACTCGTAAAATCCTTTGCATTTAATTTCCTCTCTGTAGTACGTAATGGAGCTAGAACACTCGGGATAAGGGTGTTATATGTGTGTAAACTTAGAAGTGTTTTGGTTTCCCACAGCCCTCCAGAGGAGTGTTTACTACTGTTTTAATTGTCATCATTTGGACAGTTTCTTTCGTTCCGTGAGTGTTGGAGTTGAGTTGGAATTGACTCCGTGGCAGTGAGTTTTGAGAGTGAGGAGTGAGAGGAGATCAAAGCATGGCCACTGCTCTCAGCAGGTTGTGGTCTGGTGAGTTCTCACAAGATGTACTCCATGTGAGCAACCCTGGAGTTGGGGAAACTAACCTGCTTCTCCTGGAAAATTTTGAGGAAGTGTTTCTGATATTTTTAAATACCTGTGCTATTTTGATCTATTCTAATGGAAGAAACGTTAAGCCTTTGTTAAAAAAGACTGATTGTCTAATTTTATAATGTGTAAAAAACGTTCTGAAAATTTTTGTATTGTATGCATTCATTTTTACTTGAAGAGTAATAAGTCCATCTGGACTAAACCTTCAACCTAAATTTTTACTGTGAAACAAACCAGTTCTTTATACTAGCTAGCAACTCTTTATAAGATTGTTATGTCAGATTATTTCTTGATTTTATTTTTTACATGCTTCAGCAAGCTTTTTACACTATAATTTTGTAGTTGGGGATGATATTTTGATTTGTGTAAGGTTCATATTTTTTAATAAACTCTGCATCAGATTAGAGTAATAGTAACATTTTAATACATATATGTTAAAATATGTGAAAAACCTGAAACGTTAATAAATACTATGTGTATCCAAGAGCAGTTGTATTGTGGAATTTCTTTAACAATTTGATACAATGAAAACACTGCGTTAAGATAAGCTATAAGTTCTCAAGTATAGTTGGTGTACTGTACTCTCATCATTAGCTTACAATGTTGGCTTGCTTTTATGAGTGTCATATTCATGGAGAAAATGTTTTTTAATCATTTTACAGGGGGCTCATAACATATCACAATCCAAACATACATCCATTGTATGCCAAGCACATTTGTACATTTGATGTCCTCATTTATTCTCAAAACATTTGCTTTCTACTTAAGGCCTTCATTTTTTTCCCTCCCTCCCCGATCCCCCTTTCCTCGTGAACCCTAGTAATTTGTAAATTATTATTTTGTCAAGATGTAGATGTATCCCTTCACCTACTTCACTGCTGTTCGTACCAAGGGAGAAGGTTATATGTAGATCCTTAAAGTCAGTTCCCCCTTTCTACTCCACTTTCCCAGTATCGCCATTCTCTCCATAGGTCCTGAAGAGATCAAATGCCCTGGATTCCCCATGTTTCTGATTCCTATCTCTACCAATGTACATTCTCTGGTCTAGTTGGTTTTGTAAGGTAGAATTGGGATCATAATAGTGGTGTGTGTGTGTAGACTTCAGAGGAAAATTGTATGTTTCATCATTGCTACACTGCAACCTGATTGGTTCATCTCTCTGCTACCCTTCTGTAAAGGGATGTCCCGTTGCCTACAAATGGACTTTGGATCCCCACTCTGTACTCCCCCTCATTTGCAACGATACAGTTTTTAGTTCTTTGATGCCTGACACCTGATTCTTTGGACATCTCATGGTCACATAGGCTGGTGTGTTTCCATGTGGGCTTTGTTTCTGAGCTAGATGGACACTTGTTTGATCTTCAAGCTTTGAAGACCCAACACACTGTATCTTTTGATAGCCAGCCACCATCAGCTTTCTTCACCACATTTGCTTATGTACACATTTGTCTTTGCTGATCATATCAGGAAGGTAGGCACACAGTGATAGGATTTTTCGTTCTTTTATGCCTGAGAACTGCTTCCACGACCCCTTGTGGTCACTTAAGCTGGTGTGCTTCTTCCATGTGGGCTTTGTTGCTTCAGAGCTAGATGACTGCTTGTTTAGCTTCAAGCTTTTAAGATCCCAGATGCTATCTCTTTTGATAGCCAGGGCATCATCAGCTTTCTTCACCACTTTTGCTTCTGCACACATTGCCTTCAGTGATGGTGTAGGGAAGGTGAGCATCATGGAATGCCAATTTAATAAAACAAAGTGTTCTTGCATTGAGGAAGTACTTGAGTGGAGGCCCAATGCCCAACTGCTGCCTTAATACTAATCCTATAAATATATGCATGTCAGTTTATCTCCCCATTATCATATAAATATATTTACTTGTGTATATGCCTGTATTTAGACCTCTATAAATACCATTGCCTTCTATTTCTTTCCTCTATTTCCTTTTACTTGCCTTTTGTTCCACTAACATGCTCAGCCTTCATTTGGGTTTCAGTAAATTCTCTCACATTATCCTTGATTAATTCCTACTAGGCCTCACACACCACTGATTTTGGATCACTTGTTTTCCCTTATCCCTGGGTTGGTCAACACCACTTCCTTTTCCCCCACTTCTCCCTAAGGAAGAAAATTTAAGAATAATTACATCCTTTTGTTTAAAAATATTTTTCCTAGTGTAACTTGTTAATGTAATATAAGTAAGAAGCGTTAGATATACAATTATACTATTGAACTTTCTCTTAGAAATTTACCAATGAAAAGTAGTCCTGTGTAATAACTCAAATATCAGTTTAGATTTTTCCCCTCACAAGCTAAAAAAAACCAGAAGTCTCCTGTGAGACTTTACAGTATCCATGTTTCTATATTTAAACTATCTTTCAAAATAGATTAAAAAATCTCTTTTCCAGTGGTTAGCATATAAGATGAAAACATCTAATCACCTTTAAAAATATAACTCAGAAGAGAGTTACTGAGAGAGAAATTCCACACTGTTGGATCACAGGAGGAGCATCAGAAAGCTAAGTGGCCACAGATCCACAAGGTTTTGAGGGACTGGGGCCTTTTGACTTACCAAGGCCGGATAGGGTTTGACCCTAGGCTTGCCACTGTCTGCCACTGCCTCTGCGAGAGCGGGAGCCAGAGCGGGAATCAATTGGAGCCAGCACAGGGCAGGGGTTAAACCCTTGCAGCCCCATGGTCAGGGATCGGCACTCAGCTATGTAGTTACTTTGGGTTCCCTCTCCTCTCTATCCCCTCACTGTTTCAGCAGGCTTAGTTCCTTGGTGTTTTTTCCTCTTGGTCTTTTCCACTTTGGCTCACGTGACATTGTAGACCTCCAGACCACTCCCCTTAGCCTAAGGCAATTACTCCTGCTTCACCCAGCTGAGAGACTCCCATCCTGTGCAGTGTAGCCTGAGGTTGGAGAAGACCACCCACTCTGCACCTGGGGATATTCCACTCAATTTCTTACAGGGGAATTCCAGCCTACATGTCTGGGAAAGCTCCAATATGTCCACCTGACTGAGGGAACTTCCTTCCACCTGCCTTATTGCCTCACACGGCCCAAGGCAGTTCAGCCATCACTAGGCAAAGTTCCATGCTGCTGTGGGAACCGCTACCCAACCTCTACAGCGATCTACCTGATCAGGGTAATTCTGCCCACCATTCATGGTGCTCTACACAAAAGCAGGTAACCCATCAGACTCATGTGGCACTCCCCTTGCAGCAGGCACCCCCACGCACCCCCTACAGTGCCCAAACTGCCATGGGCTACACCATCACTGCTTCTAGTGAGATCACACAATACAGCACCAACCACTGGTCCTTGAGAGGACATACAACTTGCCCTCCAAAAGCAAAGGTTTCCAAATATCGTCTACTGTCCTCTTAAAAAAAAATTCCTCATGACCTCCTTAGCAATGAAAACTTTTTGTACTCCAGCCCAGAATGCAGGATAAAGTGTAGGTACCTGCTCTTACAATGCCCTTAGATCATTCCACACATCACCAGGGGGCAGTGGCACCCACTTTGGGAAACTAGGTTTGACTCACTAGGAAAAGAATGGATAAAGTGGTAGGTCAATTCCATAGTGAAATTTGTCCCAGAAAGTTCGAAGACACATTTCTACAAGTCTTCCAGAGAGAGCTAGAGCTCTGCAACTCCCTGGAAAATGACACCTGGTTTCTCTAAAACAATGCAGCACAAACAGCAAGCAACCCCAACAACCTCAATGAAGATAAAAACCAGAAGAAAAGGCAACAGCAGATGTCCTGAACCTAAGGGCATGCATGAAAGAAGCAGACATTGATATGCCCAGAAAGACATTGTCAGAATATTGCTTGGAATCATATAGGATATGAGGGAAACAATACAGAAAAAGGATGAAATGATAGATAAGAAAAAGTCCACACACCAAAGGGAAATATAAGAGCTTAGGGATGAGGTAACAAAAACCAACAGCAGACTCATAGACTTCATCAACCGACTGGAGGAAGCAGAAAACTGCTTCCTAGAAAACCAGCGACCTAGAGGATAACCAAGCAGACTTTTAACAAACATGAAAAAAAATCTAGTAAGATCATCAGAAAAACTGAAGAAAATGTAAGAGCTATGTCTGATGCTACGAAGAGAAGTAACATCAGAATTATTGGATTACCAGAGGTAGACATAACAAAGAAGTCATCTGCAACAATAGAGAATTCTTGGAGGAAAACTTCCCCAGTTTAATGAATGAAAACCAGGCAATCATTCAGGAGGCTGAAAGAACACCAGCTAGACTGAATCCCAAGAAGTCATCAAGGCACATAATAGTTAAACTATCCAACTTTAAGGAAAATGAGAAAATCATGAGATCAGCTAGGGAAAAACAAGCAATCACATATAAAGATTCCCAAATAAGAATATGCTCAGACGTATCAGTAGACACTATGAAGAAGAGAAGAGAATGGAGTAGTATATTTCAAAAATTGAAGAAAAATAGCACAAACCCAAGAATACCCAGCCAAATTATAAAAATATATGGAGATATAAGAGTTTCCAGACAAGGAAAACTCAAAGAATACATTAGAAAAAACTCAGTCCTACAAAGATCCTTGCTGACCCAGGATGGGCAGAAGAACAGCACTCATCAAGCATAAATAAGAGACCACCACATAGAACAACCTCACCCAGAGGGCAACAATGAGAAAACAGCTCCAAAAATAGGAATGGCTTAAGGATGGAAAGAAGTCAAGCATGATCAACCTTCACACACACTTGCACAACACACTGAAAATAAAAAGGAGGTAGGGAAACACCCAACACAAGAGGTATAAGTTGACATCCATATTCCACAGATAGAGAAAGTAACTCTAAATATCAATGAACTAAACTCAGGCATCAAAAAACAGACTATCTGGCTGGCTTAGAAAACACCACCCATCAATTTGCTGCCTACAGGAGACATATGTCAAGACTGCAGACAAAAATAGGTTGTGAATCAAAGGCTGGAGAAAGGTAGAGGAGGCAAACAACATTTTTTTTTTTTGGCATCACTGCTCTCCGGTGGTGGGAGTAGGAGGCCCAGCCCCACTGCTGGAATTGAACCTCCGTCCCAGTGGGCCGCAGTCCCGCGCACAACCACTACACCACCGGGGCTCAGCCTGGCAAACAACAATTTAAAAAACACAGAGATAGCAATCTTAATCTCAGATAAAATTGACCTCACAGTGCAAACCATAAAAAGAGATAAGGAAAGATACTATATAATGCTCAAGGGAACAGTAGACAATGAACCAATAAGCATTTTAAACATATATTCCCCGAATGAGAGACTCGCTGAATATGTAAACCAAGCACTCCAAAAGATGGAGAAAAAAAAAATCAAACACTCAATAATTATAGTTGGTGACTTTAATACACCACTCTGAGAAAGACAGATCACAGGGAAAGAAACTCAACAAGGAGGATAGAGATCTAAACACTACAATTAGACAATTTGAGGTGATAGATATCTACAGAGCTTTTCATCCATCTTTTCCAGCCCATATGGCACATATTCAAAGATAGACCATGTGCTGGGGCATAAGGCGAATCTACATAAAGTTAAGCACATTGATATCATACGGCCCTCTCTCAGACCACTGTGCCATAAGACTGAAAATCAACAAAGGAGGATGAAAAACAAGCAAATAATTGGAGGATGAGTAACTCTCTATTGCAAAAGGAGTGCGTACTAGCCTAGATAAGATATAAAATTAGGAAATTTCTAGAAGCCAATGAGAATGCAAACACGACATACCAAAACTTATGGGACACAGCAAAGGCAGTCTTCAGAGAAAGTTTCATAGCAATACATGCACACCTGAAAAAGGAAGAGTGTCTTATAGCTTATATACTGGCACACAATTTACAACAACTAGAGCAGAGTCAACAAGACAAATCCACTAATATCAAAAGAAAAGAAATAATAAAGATCAGGACTGAGATTCAGGAGAGGGAAAATAAGAAAGCAATGGAAAAAATGCGCTAAAAGTTGCTTCTTTAAAGGGATTAACAAAGTTAACAAACTGCTGACAGACTTAACCAAAGAAAGGAGAGAACAAATTTCAATAGCAAGAATGAGGGATGAAAGAGGGGACATTACAATTGACCTTAATGAAATCAAAAGAATTACACAATACTACAAAGGTCTGTATTCCAATAAATTCAACAACTTGGAATACATGGACAAAATCTTGGAGAAACAGTCCCTCCCTAGATTATCCCCAATGGATGTCAAGAATCTCAACAGACCCATCGCAACAGAAGAAACAGACAAGGTTATCAAGGCATTACCAACAAAAGAAATCCCCTGGACCACATGGCTTTACAGTAGAATTCTACCAAGCATTCAGGGAAGAACTGACACCAACCCTATACAAACTCTTCCAAAACATAGAAAAAGACGGCAAATTCCTGAACTTCTTCTATGAAGCTGGTATAACACTGATACTGAAACCGGACAAGGATCCGACAAGAATTGAGAACTACAGACCAATATCACTAATGAATATCGATGCAAAAAATCCTTAATAAAATATTGGCCAATAGAATACAAAGGTATATAAAAAGGGCTGAGCCCTGGTGGCATAAGTGGTTGAGTGCGGGACTGTGGCCCGCGGGCTTGGCGGTTCAAATCCAGCGGCGATTCTCAGGAGCAGCGCTGGGTAGCTCCCACGACCACCAGAGGGCAGTGATACCTCCCCAAAGATAAAGGTATATAAAACAATTCACCATGACCACATGGGGTTCATACTTCAGATACAGGGATGGTTCAATATATGAAAGACCATTAGTATCATTCACCACATTGAAGTGAAAAACTTCAAGAACCACATAGCTATATTGATGCAGAAAAAGCATTCAACAACATCCAACACCAGTTCCTGTTTAAGACACTCGAGAAGAAAATTCCTCAAGACCACACAAGCTACATATGAAAAACCAAAGGCAATGTGGTAATCAATGGAGAAAAGACTAACAATCCCACTGAAAAAGGGGATGCGATAAGGATACCCCTTGTTCCCACTCTTATTTAATATCGTATTGGAGGTTTTAGCTAACAGCATAAAGCAAAGAAAAGACATCAAAGGTATTCACCTGGGGAAGGAAGAGGTGAAACTATCGTTATTTGCAGATGATGTGATTTTATATATGGAAAATCCCAAAAACTCCACAAGGGGAGTACTGGAAACAATAGAGGAGTATGGCAGAGTGGCAGGATACAAGATCAGCAAACAGAAATCTATGGACTGCTCTACACATCAGATAAGATCACAAAAGAGATAAAAATGGTGGTATCCTTCACAATAGCCAAGCACAAATAGAAATATCTAGGGATATACCTGACTAAAAGAATAAAAGAGCTCCCCAATAAAATTATTTTTAAAAAAAGAATAAAAGATCTAAAAAAGAAAAAAAAGATCTATATGAAGAAAATTACAGAACACTATTACAAAAATCCAAGAGTAACCTCAACAAATGGAAGAATAATCCATGCTCAACGACCAAAAGACTTAATATAATAAAGATGTCAGTTCTACCCAAGGCACTATATAAGTTTAATACAATTCTGATACAATTGCCCACACCTTTCTTCAAAGAAATGAAAAAAATGATTACCAATTTCATGTGGAGAGAGAAGAAGTCCTGAATTGGCAGAGAACTCCTCAAAGGACACAGTGGGAGGGCTTGCTTTACCTGACTTTAGCACATAATACACAGCCACAGTGGTCAGAACAACATGGTATTGGCATAATGATAGATACTCAGATCAATGGAAAAGAACTTAAAATTCAGAAATGAAGTCATTAGTATACCGACAACTGATCTTTGATAAGGGCCCCAAAATTATCAAATGAGAAGCAGATGCCCTCTTCAACAAGTGGTTCTGGAAAAAATGGATATCTACCTGTAGAAAAATGAAGCAAGACCCTTACCTCACTCCATGCACAAGAATAAACTCAAGGTGGATCACAGACCTCAAAGTAAACCCCCAAACTTTTAGGACCATTAATTAGGGAATTGGGACCAACCTGAGAACTTTGGCCCAAGAATTACAAGGTTATCAGAAATATGGAAGGACACAAACACAGAGGAGGCATAAATTGACAAGTGGGATATACTGAATATAAAAAACCTGTGAACATCGAAAGAATTCACCAAGAGAGCCCGGACTAGGAAAATATCTTTAGCAATGACAGATCAGATAAAGGTCTGATTACTAAAATCGACATTACCCTGGTAACCACCAAAAAGAACGAAGCTAACTACCCACTGAGAAGGTGGGCAAAGGACCTGAACAGAAGTTTCACAGAGGCAGAAATCTGAATGACCAATAAGCATATGAGAAAATGTTCCTGATCATTAGCCTTAAGAGAAATGCAAATCAAAGCAACAATGAGATGCCACCTATCACCCTCAAAGATAGCCCAATTCAAAAAATCAGAAAGAAACAAGTGTTGGGCTGTGTGGAGACAACAACTCTTATCTACTGCTGGTGGACATGTAGGTATGTGCAGCCACTATGGAAATCGATATCTAAAACATATGGAAATTGAGCCACCATGCGACCCAGCAATCTCCATACTGGGCATATACCCAGAAGAGACAAAAAACAAACCACAGCCAGACATCTGTGCTCCAATGTTCATCACAGCACAGTTCACAATTGCAAGGAGTTGGAAACAACCCAAATTTCCATCAACTGATGAATGGATTAAAAGACTGTGGTACATACATACAATGGAGTACTACGCATCCCTTCATGTGATGAACACATGAAGCACATCGCCTCATGGGAAGATCTGGAGGAAATTATGTTAAGTGAAGTAAGCCAAGCCTAAAAGGACATGTACCAAATGAGTCAGCTGAGATAAGCTTAAAAACATGCAAAAGGAGCACAGGGAAAAAGGAACTGTATACAGGAATTCCTGGGTGGGCCCAGGTAGCAAGGCACGGGCCAGACCAAATCCAGGACTGCATATGGTAGCCAACTGAGAGGGGCAGGGGAGATGGCGTTGTGTCGAGGGGGAATGGGGTACTAACCCACCCAAGGGGAGCGTGTTATTTATATCTCCACAGGGAAAGAGGGACCAAACTTAAAGAGGATGTGAATGCAGTGTGACGGCATGAAGCAGGGAGCCAGTGGATGGGTCTGAGGACCCAACTGCAATCACAACTACGTGGGCAGCCCCTCCTCCCCCAAGGAGTTTGCTTTGGAGGACAGCACTGAAGCTGCAGCTCAGGGAAAGGGGCATGCCTGACCAGAACACACGAGAACAAATGAAGGGGGAAGAAGAGAGAGTGGCGTGCATCCTGGCCCACCGAGCCTTGAGAACGCTATCCCCACTCAAAGCAGCCAGTGCACAGAGAGAGCCATATGGCCGGTCCCACTGTGAAACACAATATCCCTCGCTGACCCAACGCCCTATGGGAACAACAATGGAGAAGCAGGGTCGGGATTATACCCTGTCTGACCCCACCACACCAAGGCAATACACTTAGGCAAGGGCGCGCAGCAGAGCAGCCGGGAGAGCAGAGCATGGAGTTCCCGAGGGAGTACCAAGGATAAACTTTGGGGCCAGGGTGTGGCACCCCATCAGGCTCAACCATGGGACACTTCTGGAAGTCAATGACCAGACCTTGAACGATTTACAGGTTTTTATTTTGTTACTATTTTTTAAAACTTATTTATATATTTTTCTGAACTTTTTTTTGTTATTGTTATCATTTTGTTTTCTGTGGTCGCTTCATCTTATGATGTCTTGGGTTTTTTTTGGGGGTACATATTAATATCTCTGCAAGTCATCTAGATAAGATAGGTTGGATGAACAGTCTGGAGGAGAAAACAATGGGACTGATGACTCCAGGGGGACATGGGAGATAGGGAGGTGGGGGAAAAGAGGTGGTGTTGACCAACCCAGGGGTAAGGGAACTACAAGTGACTCAAAATCAGTAGTAAGGTGTGTGTGAGAGGCCTGATAGGGATTGATCAAGAGTAATGTAACAGAAATTACCGAAACCCAAATGAAGACTGAGCAAGATAGTGGGACAAGAGGAAAGTAAAGGATAGTGGGACAAAAGGAGATAGAGGAAAGAACTGGTGGGTCAAGGGCATTTATAGAGGTCTAAATATGGGCCTGTACATAGGTAAATATATTTATATATGATGATGGGGAAACATGCATATATTTATAGGGTTAGTATTAAGACATTGGGCATTGGGCCTCCACTCAAATACTTCCTCAATGCAAGAACACTTTGTTCTACTAAATTGACATTCCATGATGCTCACCTTCCCAACACGATCACGGGAGATAAATGTGTACATAAGCAAAAATCGTGAAGAAAGCTAATAGTACCTGGCTATCAAAAGAGCATCTGGGATCTGAAAGGCTTGAAGCTAAACAAGTGACCATCTAGCTCAGAAGCAACAAAGCCCACATGGAGGAAGCACACCAGTGTGTGTGACCATGAGGTGTTGAAGGGATCAGGCATCAAAGAACTAAAACTCATATCATATCATTATAAATGAGGAGGAGTACAGATTGGGGACACAAAGCCCATCAATAAGTGAAGCGACATCCCCTTACAGAGGGGTCATAGGGAGGAGAGGTGCCAATCAAGGTACAGTGTAGCAACAATGGAATATGTAACTTTCCTCTAGTTCTTCAATGCTTCCTTCCGCCCCTCCACTATCATGATCCCAATACTACCTTACAAATCTGGCTAGACCAGGGGATGTACACTGGTACAGATAGGAGCCGGAAGCATGGGGAATTTAGGAAAGATGATTTCTTCAGTGATGAAAGTGTTGATGCCAGGAGGGTGGAGGGAAGGTGGATAGAAAGTGGAACCAAGTGTAAGGATCTACATATAACCTCCTCTCTGGGGTACAGACAACAGGAAAGTGGGTGAAGGGACATCTCGAGCAGTGTATGATATGTCAAAGTAATTATAATTTATAAATTATCAAGAATTCAAGAAGAAGGAGGAGTGGGGAGGGTGGGGAAATATGAGGAGCTGATACCAAGGGCCTAAGCAGAAGGAGGATGTTTTGAGAATGATGATGGCAACAAATGTACAAATGTGGTTTGCATAAAATCAATACATGTATTGATTGTGACAAGAGTTGTATGAGCCCCCAATATAGTGATTTAAAAAAAAATAAACCTCGGAAATATAAAATAGGAAAAACTATCAGGTCAGGGTTTTAAATAGATAAGAAGCTTTTTAGACCAAAGAATAAGTAGACACTGCCCCACTGGATGAACAATAGATTTCATTTGAGAGAGCTAGAAATTTTATCTGTTTATATCACTGATAATACTTTGTTTGGCGTAAGAGAATGGTGAGCAGTTCGAAGCCTGCATTTTTCCCACTCGAGTTTCATTTATTCAAGGAGTACAAAAGTTTTTAAATTTCAAGCTTATGTCATCTGACCCGATGACATTCTTCACAGGAACATTGTGAGCTCTTGTATGAACCTAAAAGCGTTCATTGGAACCCCAGTGCTCCTTGACTTTGTGTAGAGTTAAAGTTTGCTCATTGCCTGAGAGAAGGGGAGGATGATAGATTTGAAGACGCAAACTGGGATGCAGTTTGAAACATAGGCCTAATTTAATTAGGTCCTGGAAGTGGTGTGTTTTTCAGTGCAGTCAAGTCAGTTCTGACTCATCAAAGACTCTACATACGATCAAAATGGACAACTCCCCCCCCCCCCAGGGCAGACCTTTGTATGCATTTTTCCCACTAGGTGAGTATCCAGCAACTTGCTCTGAGTTACAGCATCCAGTAATGTCGCCTGGAAAGGTTTTCCGTTCACAGGGAAAACATTTTTGTCAAAGCAGTTTTGCTCAAACATCATTTTTTGATGCCCAGTTTAAGAGAACAGCGTGAAGCTGTGAAAATTTGAAACTTTGACTCCTGCTTGGGAAAAATGCCACAGAGAGTGTTGCAATGTTGAACACAGCTTACAAGAACAGTGCTATGGGGGGAAATGTGTCTGAGTGATTTTCTGATGATGAAATGTTGATTGAGACAAACCTTGTTCTGGGCATCCGTCATCTTCCCAAACAGACGGAAACGTCAACTCATAGAGCATTTGGAGTTTATTCAACCAGGTCAGACTGTTGATCATGTTTTCTATTTAGAGGTTCTGAAAAGATTGCACATCAGTGGGCAAAAAAAAAGACCTGGTTTATGGCAGATGGGACTGATTTTGCCACCACGACAATGCACCTGCTCACACAGCCATCTCAATGCCTCAAGTTTTGCCAGAAAACAGCATGCCTCTCTGGGCCCACACACCTGACTCAGCCGACCTCACTGCATGCGATTTCATTTCATTTCCCCCCATAGCACTGTTCTTGTAAGCTATGTTCAACATTGCAACACAGAACCACAGCGATCTGATGACACAGAAAAGGCGAAGGAAGAAACGAAGGAGGTTCTGTCAGCCATCCAAATAGACGAGTTTGAAACATGTTTCCACAAGTGGAATCACAGACTCGACACATGCTTTCAGTGTAGTAGAGAGTCCTATGAAGGTGACCAATTGCTTCATAAAAAAAATCTAAATACATAGCTTTGAAAAAAAGATTCCTGGGTTAGGTTTTTTTTGGAGGGGGCATCCCCTCATGTGTACAACAGAAGGGACTACTGCCCCGTCCTGGGCCACCTCAGAGTCCTTGTGTGTCTGAGCCCCTCGTGACAGCCACTGTGTCAACCTGTCTCTGTTGTGAGGGCCGTCCTCTTTCGTGCTGCCCCTCCACTTTACCAAGCTTGATGTCCTTCTCCAGAGACCGCTCCTTCCTGATATCATGTCCAAAGAAGTCCTGCCTTTCTCATTATTCAAGGAGAGCTCTGGCAATTCTTCCAAGGCAGACTTGATTGTTCTGGGAGCCCATGGTATGTGTAACACTCCTGGCCAACACCATAACTCACATGCAGCAGTTCTTCGGCGTTCCTCATCCGCTGTCCGTATGAGGTGTTTGAAAGCACCAGGGCTTGGGTCGAGCGCCCTTCAGTTCTCGGTGGGGCCTCATTCCTTTTGAACACTCTCAAGAGGTGTTCTGCGGCGGATTCACCAGTGTTTGACCTCTTCACGCAGCAATACCGTGTTTGATTTCTTAACTGCTGTGCCCATGGCTATTGATTGTGCATCCAAATAGAAATCGACAACCAATATTTTCCTTATCTAGCACGATGTTGCTTATAGGTACCGTTGGGAGAGTTTTTGTTTCGTGTCTTCATCAGTTAGTGATTCAGGTCCTTTTCAATGTCAGCAAGCAAGGGGGTGTCACATACTCTTCCTCCAGTCTCTATGCCTGCTTCTGCATAGAGTCCGGCATCTGGGATTATGTGTTCAGCATAAAGAGTGAGTGAATCAGTTGACCCTCTGGATCTGTGAATTCTACATCCAGGGATTCGACCAACTGG
>PVJH01025683.1:0-31131 GCA_004026705.1 Nesogale talazaci | reverse complement strand
GGGGCTGAGGTGAGCACTCCATGAAATGTGTCTTATTCCATTTTTCAACCTCTCTTCTATCTCTCATAGTTTCTATGACTTTACTACAGTCTGTACTTATAATTGCTGTACTATTGTACCTACCAGACTGAGATGATATGTTAGGGACTGGTCCCCTCTCAGTCATCTGCTCTTTAATGTTTATTGTGGTACAGCTCACAATTGCAAAGAAAGGGGGAAAACCTAAATTTCCACCAATAGACGGTTATACTAGATAACTCTTACATACACAATGGAATTCTAAGATATCCCTAAAAAGCACTGATGGTCACATGAAGCATATAGTTTCATGGGAAGAGTTGGAGGAAATTATGCTGAGTGAAGTTAGTCAGTGAAGTTAGTCAATCATAAAAGGAAAAGTACAACATGTACAAGTATTTATATGGCAATATATTGAGGAAGTTGAGATGGATGTTGTGCCTCTACTTAAGCCCTCCCTCAGTGCAACAACACTTTGTTCTACTTATTTGGCATTTTGTGATGTGCGCCCTCCAAATATGATGGCTAAAGACAGAGTTACTGCAAAAGCAAATGTGCTGAAGAAAGCTGATGGTGTCCAGAGATTCAAAAGCAAAGCATTTGGAGTCTTATGGGCTTGAAATTTAACAAGTGGCCATCTAGCAGAGAAGCAGCAAGCCCACAAGGAAGCAAAAAGCATGTGTTATCAATAGGTTTCAACAGGGTCAGGTAACAGGCATTAGAAGACCCAAAACAAATAATCTTATTAATAAGAACAAGAGTGTTTGGAGTGGAGACCCAAAGTCCATCTGCAGACAACCTTTCACAGAAGAGACACAAGGGACAAGTCATCTAGGTTTTGGTATAGTACCAACAAAACACACCATTTTCCTCTGGCTCCCTGAGATTCCCTCACCCCCACCCCCATCCCCACCTCCAGTATGATAGTACCTGTTCTACCTTACAAATCTGGCCAGAACAGAGCATGGGTACTCTTTTACAAACAAGAATTTTCAACATATGGAATCCAGTACAGATAAACGCCCCAGGAAAAGAAATGGGGCAGCAATCACACGAGGGAGGGGGAAGGTGGAGGATAAAGGTGGAACCAGCAGAAAAAATGGGTGAAGGGAGACTGTGGTCTGTTAGTTATTAAAATAAGAATACCTTATAATTTTTCAAGGGCTCATGAAGATGGGATGGTAGGGGAAGGAGGGAAAAAAGAGGGGCTAATACCAAGGACTCAAACATAAAGAAAATGTTTAGAAAAGGAATATGGCAACATATGTACAAATACATTTGATATGCTTGATGAATGGATTGTTTGTTGAGCTGTAGAGGCACAATAAAGTGGTTTTTAAAAAAGAGTAAAAAACAAGCAAACAAAATTCCACATTACTTTCAGAAAAGAGCCACAGTGACCCATGGGTAATCATTGAACTTCTAATCCCTAGGCCAGACTTTGAAACCTACCCATCTTTCTGGAGGAGAATGATAAGAATGATAAGACTCACTAAGAATCAGGAATCCTAGATTGGGTCACTATCAGTCAGCACCACCTCAGTACCTGCCATCTGTTTTGTTTTGAACTTTGAGGGAGCAGTTCTTCCCTTGTCCTGTTTTGAGTACTTTCAACTTCGAGGGTTTAATTCTCCTGCTTTATTCTGGACAATGGTATGTTGGTTTTCATTAGATTTTCAATTGCCTTTAAAAAAAACTCAGAAGTAGAGCATCATGTTTATGCTCACCCTGGGTAAGTAACAATGTTGGTATTAGGAATGCTGATGGCATAGCTTCCAGCATCCTACAGTAACAGGCAAGCCATCACAATGTGACAAACAGTGGTGGCCTTGCCTACTATTTATAGATACATAATAAAATAAGGAACAAAAACAAGTTCTTGCTAATTTTAAGTTTCATTTATGAAGATATAATTTCCTTTCTTTCACACATAATAAAAACATAATAAGAATAGATCATACACAAAAGACCTTCATGTTAATTTACTGGTATCACACTTTATAGCCTCATTCCACTCATGCTATGATCACTAAAATAATAATCACTCCTAATGCCATTATGTACAAGCTGAGCTAAAGTTAGTAGAGTTCAGAATGCTAGCAAAACCAGATTCATTCTTAGAAAAATCATTATACAGTTATGTCTCTCCATTTTGGTGCGGTTATTATTTACTTTATATTTAGAGGTTAATACAGGAAGATCAAAAGCCCTGAAAACTTGGAAGTGGACGGAAAACAATAATTCTGTCAGATAATGCAAATTCAGTATGACCTACTAGTCATCCATTAGTGTATATATTTTTAGTTAGCTTGACTTTTACATTTAGAAATGCATTATACTGCAATTCATTCTCTGCAATAACTTTCATAAATATTCCTTATTGTGTCTCTCTTTTTATTCCTTTCTATTGCTATAATCTATCTCTGTCCCATATTCTCTCTACAGTTTAAATTTATTCATCCTAAATGTACTACAAAACCTATAAAAGTCTGAAGTCTAATTGTTGTTATATGAGACATATTTTAGCATCTTTTTTATATTAGCCCTGGTTTAGCCCATATTCTTCTTACTAGTCCCAATAAGGGAGGTTTTATATGGTATAGATTCTTGGCAGTTTCACCAATAAGATAAATTTAAACATTTATCATTTCATTAGAATTTTTAGCACTGCCATAAACTAAGTGGCTTGTGCTGGTGCCTGCTACTTTTCAGAGATTTTTGACTCCTTCTGATCATCCTGACCCCTTCTGTTTTGAGGCATTTATTACTATTAATTCAGTGATTCTGACTAAGAGCTTTGAATTAAATTAGCTAATAAAAAGAAAAGGAAAAATGTTACTGAAAACATGCTGCCTTGATTTTTATACTTTGTTGTAGGAGGTTGGGGGAAATTGTGGTGCTTTACATCGATGATGTGATATTTCTTATGGTGCCTAACGTGACAGATTTTATTTATGAGGGTGATGGAAAGAACACACAGATGTCTAGGAGTTGTGTGTTTATTGACACTCTAAATTGCTATGGTAGGGGACAGGGCATTATATGTACATACATAATGTATATGTAACAGACATATGTGTGATGTATACATACAAAATAGATCAGATATAATAAATATGTGTGTCGTTCATCCTAAATATACCACACACATAAAATTCTGGTGTCTAAATGAGATATGCACACACATATACACACCCACACAACACACACATTTCTTTCCTGCTCCAAATTCTCAATGAACTAAGCTTAGTCTAGTTTACTACATAAGTTTTGAGGAATTTAAGAATGGTGATTAGTAATTTCCAGTGATTCTGAAAAACTTTATAGCATTGAATCTGATGAATGCTAGGATTTTATTGTTGTTATAGAGTCTAAGATTGGAAAGCATTCGCCTCTCTACTGAAAAGAGATGAGGTGTTCTGTTGTTTGAAGAAGTTTCCATCTCAGAAACCAACAGCAGCACTTCTACTCTTTCCTCTTGGGTAGCTAGGTTGGGAATCAACTCAATGGCAGTAACTGTGAGTTTTGAGTTTGAGATATTGAGTGAATCAAATTCTAATGTGGATTATATCTGCTAATTTAAAAGGAAAATTAGTAATGAGAGAAGTGGATTTTAAACTCTGTTTTTTGGTGATTATACAGCATGTACACATCAGAGATATCATTTCTTATGTTTTATTTATGATTATGTGCCTGCTGAACATTTCATTGTCCTCATGCCAGAATAACTATATGTAAATATCTGGTAGAGGATAAATGATATTTTTCTAATCAGAGGGAATTAATTTTGAGGGGGATCACTGCCCTCTGGTGGGAGGAGGAAGCCCAGGCTTGCTCCTGGAGAGCTGCTGCTGGATTTGAACTGCCAACCCAGTGGGCTGCAGTCTCCCACACAACCACTATGCCACCGGAGTTCAGCAGAGGGAAGTGATTTTACTATCAATTTAGTTTCACTTTTTTAAAAAGCAATATCTTCTGCCTTGTATATATATATGTTTGGAAATTTTTGACCTTGCATGCTTTGGTTTAAAAATATAATAATTATAATCAGAACCAAATGTTCATTTGAACAGTTTTGAAATGTCTTTTCTAGCAGGTACTTTTTGCCCTTTAGGAAGTGACATTTGAATCAAATAATTACAATAATGCAAAGTAAAAAAAAAAACTTAAAGAAGTAATTAAAATCTATTTAAAGGCAGCATTCTGTGGTGTGCGTGGATCTTTCCGGAGATGTCCTCATCATCTGAATTTGGAATACACACACAAGATGCTATCACCAATCTTTTTTTCTAGGTATTTGTCACTTCACTTAATGTTTGATATCTTCAGATAGCTTTACATTTTCTCTAGGGCAGCCTCAAACAAAGGAACTACACAAATGTGTCCAACAAATGCAATACTATAAATTATCCTCAGGTTTCTCTTTCAGCATATAAATTTTATCTAGAACATTGGATTACTCATTAGTCTGGCAAAGAGAAATAACAAGCTAATTCACTTTCAACTAAAATCTAGAAGATTTTTATGTCTTTTAAAAACATGCAGTGATTATTTGTGAGTGAAATTATTTTATATAGATTTTAAAAACTGCCTTCTTAAAAAATAGAGAAGGGGTATGTGGCATTTGGATTACATGAATCCTTATTGAATTTTAATATACACATGACACAATCTTCCTTGTTGAAAGATTGCACAACTTGAAGCACTTTCTTAGGAAGATCAAGAATTGTAGCCTTCAGTAGGGATTACATCTCAATATAAAGGAGACTACATCCTCACAATTAGATCAATAGGTAGTGTCATGATAAATGAAAAAGATTGAAGTTGTCACTGATTCTGTCCTGGTTTTATTCATAACCAATGTTTATGGAAAGAAGAAGTCAAGAGACCAAAAGATATAGTGCGTGAGGTCAATCAGCTCTATGAGAATTCTCTAGTATTTTAAGAAGCACTTGTTAATTTTGAAGATCACGATATGCTAATTGCCTAAGCTTGCTTGCCCTAAAAAACTGGCTTACTTCTCCCAAATCAAAAAAAAAAAAAGAACCCCACCCCACCCCATCCCAGGAAAGATGTAACTACTGACACAACATATGTATGTATGTATGTATGTATGTATACATTATGATGAGTGTTTCATGAGTCCCCAATAAAATGAATTAAAAAAAAAAAGAAGCACCAACACTATTTTAGAATGAAGGTGCACCTAACTCAAGCCATGATATCTTTAATTATCTCTTATTCTGGTGAAGGTTGGATACTAAATAAGGAAGACTGAAGAAGAACAAAAGTATTTGAATTGGGTGCTGGAGAAGAATATTTAAAGTCCAGGGACCAATAACAGAAAAAACCCATCTGTCTTGAAAGAAGTAAGGCAACAGTGTTTCTTAGAGGTAAGGATGGATAGATATCATTTTACTTTGAACATATTGTCAGAAGAGATCAATCCCCAGAGAAGGACATCTTGGTCAGTAAAGTAGAGGGGCAGCACAAAGAAGGAAGGCCCTGTAAGAGATGGATTCACATGGTGGCTGTAGCAATAGGCTCCAAAGATACGAACAATTGTCAGGGTGGAACAGAAGCAGGCGATTTTCCTCTGTGATTCATGGGGTCATTATGGGTTGGGTCCAACTGGATGCCAGTTAGCAGTAACAGCATAAGACACTGAAGACTTGTCAATCTTCATTAATGTGCATCTGAATATTAGCATATCCAAAATGGCCCCCCGGGGAATTCACCAAACACAATCTAGGATAGAAAAACAATCATCAAACAAACACATTTTATTGTTAAAATGACATGGTGAAAAATACAAGCTATGTTCCCAGATTTTGTGTTCTTCTAATGATCAATAAATAGTTCTTTGACCTGTGAGAATAACTCTGACATAGCAAATGGGCATTAGACTGTAATTCTAGTTAGCATTATCGTTAGTTGGAAAGTTATTGTCCAGTCATATATCTTTCATATAAAAAACACATTAGTGGTATTTTAGTTGTAAATGTGTCGGAATCTTGACTGCAAGCATGTCAGAGTATCACAGTCTACCAATACATTCTGCTCTCTCTTACTTCACTCCTGTGCAAGAGGTTCTCCTGGCCATGCAGTTGGTGCAGACTCATAACAACACTATAGGACAGGGTAGAACTCCCCCAGTGGGTTTCAGGAATGACCGCTCCTTAGGGGAATAGATAGCCCCATGGTCTTTCTCCCAGAGGATGTTTGGTGCTTTTGAACTCACTTCTCAGATCATAGATCAACACTTAACCATGGTGCCTTCAGTGTTCTTTTTACCTGTAGTTACCTGAACAAAATTCACTGCCATCCAGGCAATGGTTACTCATACAGACCCCTGGTGGGTTTCAGGGGTGAGCTAAGGGAGTAGAAAGCTCAGACTTTGTCCTGGGAAACTACCTGTGACTTGAACTTCAGGCCACCAGGATTACAGCCCAATGAGGAAGTGCTAGATGTTAGAACACATACATTATTGATGATGTCTTTTTATTATTCAAAGTACATTCTTTCTCTTAAAAATATTTATTTAAGTTTGCTTTTCAGAATATATGCATTTTTCTTTCTATTAGGCTTTATGAAAATATATAATTTGCATAGATTTTATATTTAGTTATAAAAGTCACAAATATTACTACCACCTTTTTAGAAGTCAGTGTTGATAAGTCAGTCTGGTAGGACAAACCCATTCTTATTCAAATCCCATTACTGAGCAATAAATAAATCAAATCAAAAGAAACAAATTCAGAAAGCTGAGAAACAGATTGGTACTAGGATACACTCTTTAAGGAATTCACTTTCAAATAAAATGCAAGACTCTCTCTTCTTCTGATGAATGTTAGTTAATATAAACAATAAAACTTGTAAAACATGAAAAAAAAAGAAAAAAACTTGGAGAGTTCACATTTAGGAAATAAATCTGCATCATGCAATTTTTCCTATCTTTAGAGAAAGGCAGATTGCTTAAAACTGTGGTTCCACTTATTTGGTCACCCCCCCTCATCCCCCAAGCTCTGTTTACAACTATAATCATCAGGTTTTACACATTACTTTTTGTCTTCCAAGGATCAGATCAATAAACAAAATAAATTTTGAAGAATATACTCTTTTTAAAAATTCCAAATAATCCAAAGATACAGGAATGGTAATATATGCTGATTGCAAGTCACTGCTTAGACAATGATCATACTAAAAAATCCTCTTTAAAACACTCCATTGCCTATTAAGTATTGATTATTATTCAATTTTTGTCTGTAATTTCAAAACATTCAAATCCAATGAACTTTACCAACGGTCAACAAGCAAAATTCCACAAGCTAAAGCTGGATCATCCTCTTCCTGCGTCTGTAAATAAATATTTACTAAAACATAACCAGGGCCATTCATTTCTGTATTACCTTAATTTTGAGCAGCTGCAAAACAAATGGATAAATACAAAGTGTGAAATATTTATTAACTGGGTTATAAAGTATAAATAAGGCCAAAAGGAAAATCTATACATGATTACATAGCTTTTCAGGGTTTCGGTTTTAAAATAAATATCAACTCTTCAATGATAAATAGGAATTGCTGAAAGATTCTAAAACATTTAGTCACCTGAAAAGTCACTCCAATTATCTTTAACTTTGAGGTTGTTTTTGATACTTGTTTTTGAGTTGGATCTGATTCAAAAGAACTCATCGCCATCAAGGCAATGTCCACCCATAGTGAGCCTGCAGGGCTGGGTAGAAGTGCCCCCAGTAGACCAAAGATTGTAACTCCATATGAGTGCAAATTTCAGTTACCAGCTGGTGTTTTTAAACTGAAGACCTCATGACCGTCGAAGGAAAACCACTATGCTACCAGAATTCCTGGCTCTGACTGCTGACTCCTTTTTGTACAAGCAGAAGAAATGGCCCCTACATCATCCCCTAAGTATTAAATATGTTTGAGCAAATGGTTCTGCAACAATTCCTCTTCAGACTCCCTGAGGTCTTGCAATCATGCAAAACACAGGAAACCATAGGCCAGTGGGTGCAGTCTTGTTGATTTAGTGGTGCTGAAAGCATTCTCAGGACTCTCTGAAATCTCAGCTAGGCTCCCAGGGGCTTGTCAACAGGAAGAAAAACATGGCAAGAGACAGACTTCCCAGAATCCTCACGTGAAGGCCATGCCTTAAAGGTGACATCATCAGGCTGATTTATAGGCTAGACTCCATCCCTACACTTGTATATCAAGTTAGCATGAAATTATCTAACTACTGCAGTTTCTGACACTAGGGACCTTAAGTTAATAGTTCAAAGTTTATTTGGCAGCACCACCAGGGCTCTGTGGTTTTTGGAAATCTTTCTACACAAGCTACAATTGTCTGTGATTCCCTGTCACATGAGATAGTTTGGAAATGAATCTCATTGTTCTTAAGAATCAAGGCTTAAGAATCAAAATGTGGATTAGAATAGTGCTTATTTTTGTGTTCAGTAGTATGATATGTACACTCAATTATAAATGAAGAATTAATGTATGTGAAATGACAGACTACCTTGATTCTTCTTGGCATCTAATGTTTTAACTCAGTGTATTCTCTGAGATAGGAATCACTGGAGCACAATAAAGTAAATGGACTTTTCGTTAATATTTTTGCTATGAATGAATATATTATAGCAAAGAATTTTATCAAGCTTTGAAACTTATTCCACGTCTTTGCATTCTCTTACTCTTCTACTATTTTTGTCTTTCTCTTACTCTGTTATTTAATCCTCTAAAAAAATAAACAAAGAAAGTAAAAACAGATTGCCCTGAAATTAGTGAACTATTATTTACAGCCTCCTGGATTATAGAACCTTTCCAAAATCTAGGAGGATCATTCTAAAGAACCTGTTATGTATTTTGCTTAACTGTGCCCACTGTGATTGTGCTGTCGTTGTTCTGTGACATCGGGTCTGCTCAAACCCATAGTGATGTAATGCACAGCAATACAAAGCTGTGTATGGCCCTGTGACATCCGAACAATGGTCCAATTGATCTCCTTGAAAGTCTTCCTCTTCTCTGCTGTCATTCTACTGGACCAGACATGATGTCTTCTCCAGGAACTGCTCTTTGATAGCAGAAGGCCCAAAGTATGTAATGTATGGTCTTGCCATCCTTATCTCTAAGGAGCGTGGTGGCATTAGTTCTAACAAAGATTGGCTAGTCCTTTTAGCAGTCCATGGTACCTTCAACATTCTTTTCCAGCGACAATTCAATTGCATCGATTTGTCTATGATATTCTGTATTCAATGTCCAATTTTCACATGCCATGGCATCAAGGGTATGACCACCATTTAGATTAAGTATATCATAGTAGCATTCTTATTCTTCAATATTCTGAAGAGGTATTGTGTAGTAGGCTTACTTAGTACATGTTTGGAAAATTATGTTAAGCAAAATTTTACTGGAACGCATTATCAATAGAGAATTTGAACATTCTTTTGGGTGACTTTACTTTGGAATGGGTATAAATATGACTAAACTTTGCCAAGAAATTGTCTTCCAAATTTCCTGGCATAGGTGAGTGATTTCAGGATTCCTTCATCTTTCTCAGACATTTTAATTGGCGTCTATGAATTCCTGGAACCTTGTTTCTGGCTCGTGCATTCAGAATAGTTTGAATGCCTTCCTTCAGCACCATTGGTTCTGGCTCGTATACTTCCTATTGAAACGTAAAATACCACCTCGTTCTTTTTGATAAAACAACTTTGTGTTCTTTCCATCTCCTCTTGATGCGTCCTGCGTCATTCACCGTTTTGTCGCTAGACTCTTTCAAGATCACAAAGTTGAATTTTTTTCAAGTGGAGGCTTGCCGTCTTTTCTTGAGTTCTTTCAGTTTCAGATATGTTGAGCACGTGCTTCCTTTTTGCTTTTCTACTTCTAGGTCCTCGCAGTTTCATTCATAACTAGAGCTACGTCTTCTCAAGCTGCCCTTTGAAATTTTCTGCAAGGTCCTCGACGTCATCCTTTTTCCATTTAGTTTCATAACTATTATATTAAAAGCATGTTTTGTAGTCTCTTCAGATGTTCACTTTGATCTTTTCTCTCTTTCTTAATGACATCTTGCTTCTTCATGAATGATGACTTCGATGATTTTCACAGCTCATCCAGTCTTGTCACTAGTGTTTAATGTAGCACGTCTGTTCTTATGATGCTCTCAAAATTCAGGTAGGATGGATTCATGATCATATTTTGGATTTTGTGGATTTATTCTAATTTTCTTTAGTTTCACTTGGACATGCATATCGACGGTTGATGGTCTATTTCGCAGTTGGCCCCTCATCTGGTTTTAGTAGCTTATATTGACCTTCTCCATCATGTCTTTCCACAAAAGTAGTAAATTTGATTTCTGTACATTACATAATGCTCAGTTCATGTATACAGTCTTCTCTTGTGTTGCCTAAAAATATATTTTCTATGAACAAGTCTTTGGCAAAATTCTATTACATAGCTTCCAGCCTCTATTGGTAAGTTCATTTTCCAACTCTTGTTCAATTCTCCGTTTCAAGTTTTTGCATTCCAATTGCCAATAACTATAAGTTCATCTTCATTTTTTGATCAGCTTCTGATAGGAAAAAATGGTAGAATTATTCAATTTTTTATCAGTAGTTTTTGTGGTTAGTGCATAAACCTATGTAATAGTTGTATTTATTGGATATTCTTGAAGCCAGCTATATATAATTCCATCGCAAGTAACATTGTGCTTCATGATGAATTTAGCAAGATTCTTCCTGACAATAAATGTGAAGTCATTCCTTTGGATTGTGTTATTCCTGGCATAGTCAATCATGATTTTCTGATTGATACAATTGTCAATATCAGTGCATGCAATCTCACTAATTCCTAGGATATTGATACTCATATGTTCTGTTTCATTTCTGACCACTTTTATTTTTTCTAAATTTATACTTTGCACATTCTATGTTCTGATACAATACCATTTTAGGCTATTTCCTTTACTTTGAATTATGCTGCATCAACAAATGAAGATTCTGAAACCTCAGCTCCCACAGATTTTACTGAACTCCCATCACTAAGGAAGACTTCCCTCCACAAATTCAACTTCTCTACAGTCACATTGCCAGTTCCTCGAACCTGAGGGACCCATTCTCAGGCATTAACTCCAACAACATTCTCCATCTTTTGCTTGGGCTTTCAGTCTTTGAAAATGCTTCTAAGCAAGGTCTCTCTTTTTTCTTTTTCACTGTTTTTAAAATTTATTTGAATTTATTTATTTTTAATCATTTTACTGGGGGCCCATACTTCACTTATCACAATCCATACATACATATATTGTACCAAGGTTTTTGGTAACATCTCCCTCCAAAGTAGGAAGCTGGCTCCCTCTCCATTGGCTGTACTTATTCTGGAACTCTGTGGAAACCTGTTCACTTTGGGTGACCTCACTGGCATTTGAAATATGAGTGATATTAACTTCCAACATCCCAGAAATACCCACAGTACGACACACTGACAGACAAGTTCTGAGGCACATGTGTTACTTTCGCATCACCAGTAAAGATTAGTGTTTTGTTTATCTTCTCCAAGTTTTATTTATATTTATTGGTGTTAGATTAGCCATTTTTCCCATCAACGGTTATTTAAAATATATTTAATTTTATTTGAGATGTTATTTGGAATATATCTAGTTTTAGTTGAATAGAATATATATGTGGTCATTTTATACATAAATGACAAGGTAATATATGAAAAATATTAGCTATTTACAAAAATAAGAGTTCCTGAGGGCTATGGTTGAGGAGGAAAGAGATAAAGGGGGAAGGAGGTGATATCAAAGAGTTCAAGAAGAGAAAAATGTTTTCAAAATGATGGTGGCAGTAATTGCACAATTTTGCTTGATCTATCTGAATGATGGATATTTATAATATCTGTGAGAGCTCCCAATAAGATGATTTTAAAAAGGAAAGAAAAGAAAAATAGAAGTAAACGGCAATGGACTTTTCTACATACTTTTTGAAGGCTCTTCTTGCTAAGGTATTGGCGTACATCTTCGTGTATACATGTCTCCTAGATGTCCATTGTGCCAATTCATGCTGAATTTTGAAACAGAACCTTTGATCATAGTAACTAGCAATATATGATTGCTGAGAAATATAGTTGAAAATTTCCACCACCTGGAAATTTATCCCAGCAAGGATGTATGAAACAGGAAGAAAACTTTTGCTTCATACCGATAGCTCATCAATGATACTGTTACATTTTTGAGAGAGCTTTTCACAATTTGAAAGAATTTCTAAAAATAAACAAAGATGTATGTGTTTAACAGCAAAGGATTACAAAGCAGAGAAGAAATTTCCAAATTATATTTTCTGAAATAGTTGTTAAGTTATGAAAGAGGGACCCTTACATTAGCATTACATTATAAATCAGGAAAAATAAGGTTAATTTGCATGTATTTCTTCTATATTTTGTAAGTTTCACTGCTCTTATTTTTTGTTTGTGTGCTTTCAGCTTCTCAACGTCAATATATCGGATTTATTTGAAATTTTTTCTAGTATTAATTCCTCCTTCCAAAGTGTCTTGTTGAAAATTGTAATTAATAACTACCATCAGAGAACATCAGAGAACAGGGAAAGACTGGAAGGCAAGGCCTGTGTTGGTTTGAACTTGGGTATAATGATTAGCATATTGAAGCATGAAGCCCAACTGAAAATGAAAATAAGGAATATTTGTCATACAAATTTCATTTTAGTTCTTGATAGTTCTAGAAATTCATTTTAAACTGTGGTGTAAAATCTCACTGAGGAGATATCTCTGTAGGAGCCCTTATTGTTTAAAGTTTTGCAGCTTATTATAAAGAAAACATTACTTCCCATAGACTATTTTTTTCTAAAATCCATTTGAATAGGCATAGACATATTTTTAGAAAATCACCTGAGGTGACTGGCAAATTTACTAGCCTAAAGTCCTGTGCTTTCCTCTTTTCTTTCTTCTCATGTTAATGTTGACCCGGAAATGAATAGATCAAATCTTAAATGTGATTTTGTCTCAGCTACCAGCATGAACTTGGGACTTTGAAAATTATTATTGTTCTCATAATAAAATATTCACGAGTGCTGACAGACTGCCAGGTACAAATCCGTATTAAATCTTTCTTTACAGAGTTTGCTTTAAAAGATGCAGTGCTGCATAGGAAATGTAGGATTGAGGATTCCAAATAATCCAACTTATGTCAAAACTAAACAAATCATCTACCACGGTTTCAGGAAAATATAATAATGGCATCCTGTGCAGAAAAGATTATCTCTAGCTACTGGTGAATGAAAGTTGTTCTATGAATACGTTAGTGTCCAAATAAAAATTTTGCAAAATGTTGATTCTGCTTACTTTCAATTTCCAGATTTTAAAAACTTCTTTGATAACCTAATATACCAATTTGAAATACACCCTTACTGACTAAGGAATTTCTACCTGCAAAAATGCTGGGCTGCCATCTTTCCTAACCTTCTTATTCTTTCATTAATTAATTCAAGCTGATGGTGGAGAGTTAAACAGGGCTCCAGAGTTATGCTTGCTGCCTGTTCCATAATGGAATAGCACAAAGTAGAAATGCAGAAGGTGGGAGGTTATAAATATCGCCTTCACCATCTCTGGTGAACAGATTAAAGTACTAATGACAGGGAGAAGAGTAAATTTCATTTAGATAAGTCATATTCCTATTAAAAAGAAATGTGATGTCCACTTTTGGATTCTCTTTCTTAAAATTATTTTGAGAGTTTTGGACAGAATAGAATAATGAGAATTATTAGGTAGTGGAATGTCTGGCATTCTTCTGCTATCATAGAGTTGTATATAATTATGTCCGACATCCATATTAACTGACATTGCATTTTATTTCAGCCATAAAGATAGAAATTGGAATGAGAACTTAGTGAGTACAACCTCAAGGCAATTTTGCATGATCAGAATGAAAATTAATTTACCTCTATGCAAGATTTGTTATGCTAGCGATATTTTGGAATAATTTTCAGGTCTGCAATTATCAATGTATAGAGAATAAATAAACCAAAATAGGCAACACAGCAAAATTAGAAGAATATACTCCATTGTATTTATGCCTCTGCTTTTCTCTGATGTTTTTCTGTTTATGTTTCAGTACTAAGATTTTCTAAGATACATTCAATTGTTACATCTCTGGCTAGCTCTTATCTTTTCCTTGGGTCAAGGCTAATGCTGGTTGTGTAAGAAAAGTTTCCAAATCTATAAGACTTTTCTTATATCTGGATTGGAGACTGCAGAACAAACTCAAGATCATAACACTCGAGACCAGGCTTACTGATTGGATGTACCCCTGAGGTGATGACGCTTACTCACCTTCAGTATCTGGAGAGGAGGTCACACTTGTGGCTCAATTTCTAGTGAAACAATAGACAGATATTGTTAATTAGGCACATTTTAGAAAAATCAGCCAGTTGATACTTGCCACGTGGTGGCAATTTTTAGAAATGTTATGAAGGAGGCAAGAAGGTAAACAGGAAATGCAGGAAAGAAGTGGGAGTTGCTGATACACAGAGGGCATTGCGATGAATGAGATGCACAATTATCTATCATTTTCATGTAAAAGCAGTACTTTATTAAATATAAAGTTGATTAGCTCCCATTTTACATCTTCGATATAATCTGTTGTAGCCTCCTTGTGTAATATTCAAAGTGGCTGCAATTAATCTTGGAGGGCACTCCAGTTTTAATTGAAAGAACAGTGGTTTTAACCAAAAATCTGCTCTGCAAGAGAAAGATGAGGACATATGATTCCATAAGGAATATAGCATTCCAAATGCTAAGGGGCAATTACCTGCTGTTACAAATGGTGACTGTGAGTCTTAACTGACATGAAGACAATGGGTTTAGTTTCATTACGGTCAATGTATTACTTGGAGAATAATTAATCTTGAAAGCACTGTTGTATGGTAGCATTCCATTATCTGTGAAGCAGAGACTGCAAAATTAAGTAAATTGCCCAGATTAATGTGGCTTTTGGAAAGTTATGATCAAAAACAAGAAGGAAAGTAAACAAAATCTATTTAGAGAGATAATCTTCTGAGCGTTAAATCTGAAGTGCCAAAGATGCTTCTCTTCTTTACAAAGGACACAAAATTCACTGCCATTGAGAGGATTCTACTTACTAGGGACCTTGTGGGACAGACTTCACATGTTTATAAGGTTTCTAAGACTGTCAATCATTATGTGAATATGAAACTTCATAAGTCTCTTGTGGAGTAGTTCTTAGGTATGAAATGATCAACCTTGCAGATCCTGTGCCTAGTGACCCTATGCTTAAACTACTCAGCTATCAGAGCTGCTTATTTTAATCATGGACAGATCAATTTTGTAAGTTTCTGTGTGAACATTATTAAGGACATAAGTGTGATGGGTAGGTTTATTATGCCACCATGGCCACAGAAGATTGGTGGGTCTGTTGTGGCGGGACAGCCAATGAACACACGGGATGAATTGAAAGGCAAGATAGGAAGGGCTCAGAAAGTCGCACCCTCTCTCTCTTGCTTTCGGATCTTTGGACCAGACAGCTGCCTCGACCTCCAAGCAACACTACACGTGGGACACCTATTTGTGGACTGTGTAGCTGATAGTTGAGCCCTACTTCGCCATGCTCCTGGGATATGCATCTCTTGAGCAGGGGATTTATGATTGTCAAGTTATTAATGGAGTTTTAGCTCAGGTATGCCTCACTGTGGATCCGGTAGATCCCTGAACCCATCCTGTGGTTATTTCCCCAGTTCCAGAATGTATAATTAGAATGGACATACTTAGTACCTGGTACATTGGATCCCTGAAATGTAGAATAAGGTCTATCATAGTGGGAAAGGCCAAAGGGAAACCGTTAGAATTGCCCTTGTCTAGGAAAATAGTAAACCAAAAGCAATACTGCATTCCTGGAGGGATTGCAGAGATCAGTGCCACCATCAAAGACTTGAAAGATGTAGAGGTGGTGATTTCTATCACATCTCCATTTAACTCACCTATTTGGCTGGTAAAGAAGACATATGGATCCTGGAGAATGACAGTGAATTATCATACGCTCAATCAGGTGGTGACTTCAATTGCAGTTGCAGTACCAGATGTGGTCTCATTACTTGAGCAAATTAGTACTTCTCCTGGTACTTGGTATGCAGCTATTGACATGGTCAATGCCTTCTTCTCAATATCAATTCCAAAGGATCACCAAAAGCAGTTTGCCTTCAGCTGGCAGGGGCAAGAGTACACTTTCACAACTCTCCCCCAGAGGTACATCAAGAAGTCCTCTGCCTTGTGCCATAATTTAGTCCAAAGGGACCTGGATCACCTATCTATTCCACAAAATGTCACACTAGTCCATTATATTGATGACATTATACTGATTGGACCCACTAAGGAGGACATATGAAAGACTTTAGACTCATTAGTACAGCATCTGTGTACAAGAGGTTGGGAAATTAACCCAACAAAGATTCAAGCACCCTCCACCTCGGTAAAATTTCTAGGGGTCCAGTGGTGTGGAGCATGCCCATGCATAACCTCCATCCTTACCACCATGTCCACTTTGTTCATGTGCCCATTGGGCAATAAGAGGAGTGGTAGAGAAAAGAGGAGGGACAGTCTCAACAGGGCATATTATCTTATGCACTTGATTGTTAAAGTCCTCTTCTTCAGAGGTAACACTTTGGTGAGCGTTCACATGAGACATGATTACTGTGATGGGTAGGTTTGTTATGTCAACATGGCCACAGAAGATTGGTGGATCTGTTGTGACAGCACAGCCAATGAACACGCGGGATGAATTGAAGGGCAGATATAGGAAGGGCTTCGCAAGTCCCGCCCTCTCTCTCTCTTGTTTCCAGATCTTTGGACCAGAGAGCTGCTTTGTTCGTCCTGTGCCTCGACCTCCAAGCAACACTACCCGTGGGACACCTAATCGTGGACTGTGTTACTGTGAGTTGAGGATCCTTCAAGCTCTACTTTGCCATGCTCCTGGGATATACATCTCTTGAGCTGGGGCCTGTTGGACTCTGTTATCTGGCTACTGTTGGTGACAGTTGGTGACTGTTGTTTACTGTTGCTCTGCCGTTTGCTGCCTGTAACCAGATAGCCTGGATTGCTCTACAGAGGACTATTCAGCGGCCCTCAAGAATTAAGGACTGCCATTCTTCTAGTTGCCTCACGCAAGTGAGTTGCACCGAGCAATTTGTATTATTTTATAGTTAACTTTTTCTCTTTTTATCTCATATATTTTCTCAATATATAAGTATATAAAAATAATTACAAGTGTCCTGAATTTTATTTCTCTAAGAGAACCCTGCCTGACACAAGTGGTACCAGAGAAATAAAATCATAAACATGGGTCTCCTTGATTGGTTTTCCAATCTGATTAGTCTTAAGAGCACTGGTGATGCTAATTCTACACCTAAAGACATGGATAATTCTGCCAATCCTATTAGTCAATGGTGTGAAATAGCAAAGCTAATAACTCAAATAGGATCACCTATGGATGGGGTGCTGATTCCAGGAGAGGCTCTGGGAGAACATATGTCTGATATATTCCAGCAGTTTTGTCAAGATGCCAAGTAAAAGGAAGCTGGTTGGCTAGTACTCCTTACGATGGACTATGTGATAAAGGAGAGGGATTGCCTCAAAGCCTCAGAAGCACGCTTTAAGTGCCGATTCACGGACTTGAAGACATCTGCATGTGCTACAAAGGAAAGCCTTCTTGCCTGTAGTAAAAGAGCCGATATTGCTGAGAACCAAGTCCAAAGTCTCATTATGCGAGTGGCTGAATTACAACGTCAGCTTAATGGCAGATCTAGAGCAGGGTCGGAAGCCAAAGTGAGGGCTTTGATAGGAAAAAATTGGGACCCTGAAACATGGGATGGGAATATATGGGCTGATGATCCGGAAGAGGAGGATATTATGCCACCATTAGAAACAAGTGAACCAGCCCAGTCAATAGATTTGCCCCACCCAGCTGGAGAGAGTAGTCTATTATCAACAAAGCAACCTACACCTGAGCAGATCAACCAACCTACTCAAGGTGAAACGCCAGGTGGGGCTGCATCTCTACCATTGCCCAAGGGAAATGACTTACAAGATAGTGCTGAGAACACCCAGGAAACACCATCACCACTGATAGTTTCTGCTAGACCTATAACTAAAATTAAGGCAAGGAAAGCTCCTAAGGATGAGGCCGAGGTGATTACTCAAGAAGAAGTGCACTATATTCACAAAGAACTGCTCGAGCTTTCAAATACGTACAAGCAAAAGCCTGGGGAGTATCCCTGGGAATGGTTACTAAGGGTGTGGGATACTGGTGCAAGAAATGTAATGTTAGATCAATCTGAGTTTCTGGATATGGGACCCCTAAGCACAGACTCTTCTTTCAATGTCTCAGCAAGAGAGTCTAAGAGAGGAACCAACTCCTTATTTGGCTGGTTCACTGAGGCATCGGCTGCCAGATGGCCTCGATTAGACCAACTTGAAGTACCTAACCTACCCTGGTACACTGTAGAGAGAAATTGGTATGGTAGAATGGTTCTATCAGGATATTCCCATAGACCCCATAAGGGGGTGTCCTGAGGACATATTGTTCACTACGACCATAAGGAATAAGTTTGTGAGGTGGGTCCCAGCATCTTTGAAGACTCCTATTATTGCTTTGTTGTGTGCACCAGGATTGACTGTGGGAACTGCCTTAAGTGAACTCCGACATTTGCTCACAATGGGCCTGATTGAACTCCGTGGTAACAAAGGAAAAGTGTCAGCAGTGAATCAACTGAGACAGCGTGGACGTGGTTATAATAGACAAAAAGGCTTTCTTAGTAATCAAAGCAGCCTGTCTCATGTGGAATTATGGCATTGGCTACTTAGTCATGGTGTCTGTAGGATTGAAATAGATGGGAAACCTACTAAATATATATGTGACTTATACAAGCAGAAGAATGCTGGATCAGGTTAACAGAGGAATAGGCAGTCACGATCACTCAACAAATTCCCAGACCTGAGCCAATTTACAGACGAACAACCACTTGAATGAGGGGAAAGCCAGGTCCCTTGGAAGAAGGACCCTGCCACATCACTGAAGGTTTATGCTGTTAGTCTTTCTTCTGGCCTTCTTCAAAGGGACCTCAGGCCTTTCACAAGAGTGACTGTTCATTGAGGAAAAGGAAATAATCAAACTTTTCGGGGATTAATGGACACTGGCTCTGAAGTGACACTAATTCCAGGGGAGCCAAAGTATTTCGAAGGACCACCAGTCAGAGTGGGGCTTATGGAGACCAAGTTATTAATGGGGTTTTAGCTCAGGTACGCCTCACTGTGGGTCCGGTAGGTCCCCGAACCCATCCTGTGGTTATTTCCCCAGTTCCAGAATGTGTCATTGGAATAGACATACTTAGTAACTGGCAGAACCCCCACATTGGATCCCTGAAATGTGGAATAAGGGCTATCATAGTGGGAAAGGCCAAATGGAAACCCTTAGAATTGCCATTGTTTAGGAAAATAGTAAACCAAAAGCAATACTGCATTCATGGAGGAATTGCAGAGATCAGTGCCACCATCAAAGACTTGAAAGATGCAGGGGTGGTGATTCCTACCACATCTCCATTTAACTCACCTATTTGGCCTGTAAAGAAGACAGATGGATCCTGGAGAATGACAGTGGATTATCGTAAGCTTAACCAGGTAGTGACTCCAATTGCAGCTGCAGTTCCAGATGTGTTCTCATTGCTTGAGCAAATTAATTCCTCTCCTGGTACTTGGTATGCAGCTATTGATCTGGCCAATGCCTTCTTCTCCATACCAATTTCAAAGGATCACCAAAAGCAGTTTGCCTTCAGCTGGCAGGGGAAGAGTACACTTTTACAACTCTCCCCCAGGGGTACATCAACTCTTCTGCCCTGTGCCATAATTTAGCTCGAAGGGACCTGGATCGCCTGTCTGTTCCACAAAATGTCACACTAGTTGATTATATTGATGACATTATGCGGATTGGATCCACTAAGGAGGATGTATCAAGGACTTTAGATTCATTAGTACAGTGTTTGCGTACAAGAGGTTGGGAAATTAACCCAACAAAGATTCAAGCACCCTCCACCTCGGTAAAATTTCTAGGGATCCAGTGGTGTGGAGTATGTTGGGATATTCCCACTAAAGTGAAGGACAAGCTATTGCATCTGGCTCCCCCAACAACAAAACAGGAGGCACAACGCCTAGTGGGCCTTTTCGGATTTGGGAGGCAAATATCCCTCACTTGGGTGTTCTACTTCGACCTATTTATCAGGTGACATGAAAGGCCACCAATTTTGAGTGGGGCCTGGAACAAGAAAAGACTCTGCAACAGGTTCAGGCTGCTGTGGAAGCTGCTTTGCCACTGGGACCATATGATCCAGCTGACCCAATGGTGCTAGAAGTGTCAGTTGGTGATAAAGTCACAGTGTGGCGTCTTTGGCAGACCCCTATTGGTGAATTACAGCATAGACCATTAGGATTTTGGAGTAAAGTCCTGCCTTCTTCTGCAGACAACTACTCCGCCTTTGAAAAACAGCTGTTGGCCTGTTATTGGGCTTTGGTGGAGACTGAATGACTTACCTTGGGCCGCCAAGTCACCATGAGGTCTGAACTACCCATCATGAACTGGGTATTGTCTGACCCACAGAGTCATAAAGTTGGACATGCGCAGCAACACTCCATTATTAAATGGAAGTGGTACATACGAGATCGGGCCAGAGTAGGATCAGAGGGTACAAGTAAACTGCATGAAGAAGTGGCCCAAATGCCCACAGTCCCCACTCCCCAGTCACATTACTTTCTCTTTCCAAATCTGCACCTATGGCTTCCTAGGGAGTTTCTTATAATAATTTGACTAAAGAACAAAAAAGTCATGCTTGGTTCACGGATGGCAATGCACGATATGCAGGTGCCACTCGTAAGTGGACAGCAGCAGTGCTACAGCCCCTTTCTGGGATCTCTCTGAAAGATAGTGGTGAAGGAAAATCCTCCCAGTGGGCAGAACTCTGAGCAGTGCACCTGGCCATTCAGTTCGCCTACAAGGAAAAGTGGCCAGATTTAAGACTGTGCACTGATTCATGGGCTGTGGCTAATGGCTTGGCTGGATGGTCAGGGACTTGGAAGGAACATGATTGGAGAATTGGTGACAAGGAGGTGTGGGGGAGAGATATGTGGATGGATCTCTCTGAATGGGCCAAGAAAGTAAATGTAATTGTGTCTCATGTAAATGCTCATCAAAAGGTTACCTTTGAAGAGGAGGGCTTTAACAATCAAGTAGATAAGATGACACGCGCTGTGGACACTGTCCCTCCTCTTTCCTCTGCCACTCCGGTTATTACCCAATGGGCACAGGAACAAAGTGAACATGGTGGTAGGGATGGAGGTTATGCATGGGCACAGCAACATGGACTTCCACTTACCAAGGCTGACTTGGCCACAGCCACTGCTGAGTGCCCTATTTGCCAGAAGCAAAAACCGACATTAAGTCCAAGGTACAGAACCATTCCTTGGGGAGATCAACAGGCAACTTGGTGGCAAGTTGATTATAAAGGACCACTCCCATCCTGGAGGGGGCAGCACTTTGTTCTGACTGGAATAGACACATATTTTGGATATGGATTTGCTTTCCCTGCACGCAATGCTTCTGCCCAAACCACCATTCGTGGACTTACGGAATGCCTCATCCACTAGCATGGCATCCCACATAGCACTGCTTCAGATGAAAGAACTCCTTTTACAGCAAATTCAGTGTGGCAATGGGCCCACACTCATAGAATCCACTGGTCATATCATGTTCTTCATCATCCTGAAGCAGCTGGCTTGAGAGAATGATGGAATGGGCTCCTGAAGGCACAATTGCGACACAAACTATGTGGCAACAACTTGCGAGGCTGGGGCAGTGTTCTACAGGAAGCTGTATACGCTTTAAACCAGTGGCCAATATATGATGATGTGTCTCCAATAGCCAGGAGTGGAAACTGGAATGACACCAGTTTCCTCTATTGACCCACTGTTAGCATTTTTGCTTCTTGTCCCAGCAACCCTATGTTCTTTGTGACTGGAGGTCCTGGTCTCAAAGGAAAGAAATTTCCCACCTGGAGACACAGCAGGGATTCCACTGAACTGGCAGCTGAGAATGTCCCCTGGACACTTTGGGCTTCTCATGTCTCTGGATCAATAGATCAGGAAGGGTGTCACTGTACTGAGTGGTGTGATTGACCCAGATTATCAAGAAGAAATTGGATTGGTGTTACATAATGGGGGTAAAGAGAAATATGTCTGGAATCCAGGAGATCCCATAGGCCGACTCAGCAACCCCATCATGAGAGGACATCTAATGACCTAAACCCCTCAGGAATGAAGGTCTCAGTCACCCCACCAGGCAAAAAGCCACAACCAGCTGAGGTGATTGCTAAGGGCAAAGGTAATACAAAATGGATAGTAGAAGAAAGCAGTTCTACCTACCAATTATGGCCACATGATCAATTGCAGAAGTGAGGTTTGTGATTGTTCATGTATTTTCTGTTTATGAGCTTATTGAATCTTTTCTTTGCTCACGTATGATATATCAGCTACAATTGGACTCTGTACGTTCTCATTTATATGTATGATAGATGTTTGATGTTAAGTATAAGTTCGATTTCATTGATGTCTGGAAATTTTATATGGATAAAGAATTGTGTACAGGTGCCATGTTGGCAAGGGGTGGATTTTGATGGGTAGGTTTGTTATGCCTACATCACCAGAGAAGATTGGTGGGTCTGTTAAGGCGGTACAGCCAATGAACACACAGGAAGAATTGAAGGTCAGAGATAGGAAGTGCTCAGCGAGTCCCGCCCTCTCTCTTGCTTTCAGATCTTCGGACCAGACAGCTGCCTTGCTCATCCTGTGCCTCGTCCTCTAAGCAACACTACCCGTGGGACATCTATTTGTGGACTGTGTAGCTGTGAGTTGAGGTTCCTTCAAGCTCTACTTCGCCATGCTTCTGGAATATACATCTCTTGAGCTGGAGACTGTTGGACTCTGTCATCTGGCTGACTGTTGGTGACCTGCTCTCCTGTTTGCTGCCTATGACCAGATAGCCTGATTTGCTCTACAGAGAACTACTCAGCTACCCTGAAGACTTGAAGCACTGCCAGTCTTCTAGCTGTCTCACGCAAATGAGCTGCACTGAGCAATCTGTATTGCTTTATAGATAGCTAACAGTTTCTTTCTTATCTTATATACCCTTCTCTATATATAAATATATAAAGAGAATTACTAATGTCCTGGTTTTATTTCTCTAAGAGAACCCTGCCGACACAATAGGTATATGAGCTAAAAGTAAAACAAAAAGGTAATCTAAGAAACAAGAGAAAATGAATCGTTTCCTTCTGTAGGCTAGCCTTATATCTATAAAATTATGGCTCAAGTTAAGACAGTCAAGTAGAAAATGCAAAATTTATTAGTTGATTTCAATACATTAAAATAATTTGAAAAAGTAATCCTTTCAGTGGAGAAATCACTGAATACTGTGGTGGATGAATATAAAAATTACAACTGTACATCAAAACAACAGAAAAAATGGCAGGAGCAATTCTAGAAAAAAATTATATCTGGATGTAGTCCAGAGTATCCTAAGAGGAAAAGATTCACTCCATGCATGAGCTCTTTAGGGGAGATACTATTTAATTAAGTAAGCACTATTTATTTAAATGACACATTTTATAGGACCAGCTTAATCCAGACCCTTAAGGCTAGTTTAATGGGTTTGAGGATTGTTTCTGCGAAGTATCTGCAAGATACTTTTTTCATCACACAGAAGTTTGTTTTTTTTTAACAACGAATATAAGATAAGCTTTGATTCAAATTGTTAGATGATATTAATAAAACAGGGCCATCTGAGGCAAACTTTGGTTCTAGTTTAATAAGAATTGATGACTTTGAATTGCAGTGTTGGCAAAACATAATAAATATATCACATACAAGTGGAGAAACATACAGATCTGCTCTAGAAGTACAGCCATAATAGTAAAGATGGTAAGAAATAAGAATGTTTTGGGAGTGAGTTCAAGGAATACTGATTGACTATTTTAACAATCTGAGGATGCCCTGAAAGCACTCACTCATCTATGTCAAGAAATTTGAAAGACAGCTACCTGGTCAACCTAGTAGTTGTATCTGTACAGTGGAGATCTATATCTGTAGCCTTAGTAAAGAAAAGTGAACTAATTAAATGAAATGAATGTCATATGCAAGTAAAATTTTGTCAGGATCCTTCAAAAAAGGTTTCAGTAGTACCTCAATAGGGAGCTCCCCAAAATTAGTCATATTCAAATAAGGACATAGTAAGATGGATAAAATTGCTAATATCAGATGGATCTTAGCAGAAAGCACAGAATAACAGAAAGATGTTTACATATATTTTATTCATGAAATAAATATATATGATTCTGAAGATCATAAAAGTGATGGGTAGCAATTTAGAAGAATAGGAATTCCAGAGCAAAAATTTTTTGTGCTTATGAAGATCCCATGAGTCATATGAACATAACAAGGGAATATTATTGCTGTTATTAGGTGACATGTTGTGGGATATGACCCATAAAGACCTTGTGCACTACAGAAAAAAATACTGCAATGTCCAGCACCATCCTTATAATTGTTCCTGTGCCTGAGCCCATTGACGGATCCACTATATCATTCTGTCTTGTTGAGTGTCTTCCCCTTTTTTGCTGGCCCTCTGTTTTACCAAGAAATGATGTCCTTCTCCAGGGATTGTTTTCTCCTGACAACATGTAAAATGAATGTAACACAAACAAAGACTTGCCATCTTTGCCTCTAAGGGGTGCTCTGGTCATACTTCCATCACAGATCAGTTTGTCCTTTGATTAGTCTCTGGTACTTTCAATAGTCTTCTCTAGCAACACAATTCAGATGCATACATTCTTCTATGATATTTCTTATTCAATGTCTAAATTTCACAGGAATATGAGAAAATTTAAAATACTGTGCTTTGGATTAGACATACATTAGTCCTCAAAATAACATCCTTGAATTTCAATACCCTAAGGAGGTCTTTGCAAAAAAAAATCTAATGTAATGGGTCTTTCCAACTCTCAATTGCTGATTCCATGATAATTTATAGTGGATCCAAGAAAGACAAAATATCAAATATTTTTGAATTTGTCCATTTATCATGATGTTTCCTATTAATCAAGTTGTGAGAGTTTTGGTCTTCTTTATATTTATATATATGGGAGTAAGAATCCATACTGAAGACTGCAATTCTTGATCTTTAACAAGTACTATAAGTTTTCCTCACTTTCAGCAATCAAGGATGTATTACCTGCATATCGTAGATTGTTAATAAGTCTTCTTCCAAACCTGCTACCATGTTTTGTTTTGTTCTTAATAAAAGTCATCTTCTCTGATGTCTTTTTTTCGACATATAAATTGAACAAGTATGGGTAGTGGATATAATCTGATGTATACCTTTCCTGATTTTATTTTATAAGTTTTTTTGGTTACATTCCTGATTTTAAATCATGCAGTTCTTTGCACAAGTGTCTCTTGGTTCATATGGAAGTTCCAAATGAGCAGAATTACATGTTCTGGAATTCTTATTCTTCATCTTAAGGTTATTCATAGTTTATTATAGTCAACAGAAACAAATGCTTTTGTGTAATCTGCTTTGTGTAATCTCCAAGGTGTATATGACACCAGACAAGATATCCCTTGTTCCACTTCCCCTTCTGAATCAGGCCTGAACCTCTGGCAGTTCCTTGCAAATACTACTGGAACAGTTGTTGGATGATCTTCAACAAAATTTGCTTGCAAGGTATATCAGTGTTACTGTTCTATAATTTGATCATTCTGTTGTGTAAGTTCTTTTGGAATTGGCACATATATGAATAGCCTTTCAGCCAGTTAGGTACAGAACTATCTTCCAAATTCTTTGACCTATACAGATGAGGAAACCTTGTGCTTTTTCAGCTTGCGATGAATTTCTGTTGATTTCCATCAATGCCTGGAGCTTTATTATTGGTTAATGTGTTCAGTGCAACTTGAACTTGATCCTTCAGAAGCATTGATTCTTGCTCATGCTACCTTCTGAAATAGTAGAATGTCTATTAATTCTTTTAGGTAGAGGGACTTTATTCCCTCCATCTACTTTTAATACTTTCATCTATTTTGACATTTGAATCCTTAAATATTTCAACTGGGTGCTTGTTATTTTTTTCCCTTGAGTTTATCCAATCGAGTCTATTCTTTATTGTGGATTTCTAACTCTCAGATAATATATACTTCATTATAATATTTGACTTTGTCTTCTCAAAATGCTGTTCAAAAATTTCAGTTCAGATCTTCAACGTTATCATTTCCTCTATGAGAAAAGTTACTTTTCAGAATCTCTTCTCACATCCATTTTGTTCTTTTCTTCTTTTTTCTTTTGAGTGACCTCCTTTGCTTATGTAGGATGTTCTTGATGTCTGCCACAAATCATCATGTTCTATATTAACTGTGCCAAGGAAGTGAGTTGAACTGAGCCCTCTGTACTGTTCTGTGGACTAATTAGGTGGTACATTTCTTTCTGTTGTATATATGTGTATATATATATATATATATAATTTTAGGTATGCATACATGTAATCATAAATGTCCTGGTTTTGTTCCTCTCGAGAATCCAATCTAACGTAGTGTTCAATGCAACCAATCAGTTCTTGAGTTGTTCTGGAAATTTTGGTGGGATAGACTGAAAGCTTTGTGTAGCTCTTTCAAACTTGTTTAAATTTTCTTGAGATTCAACCTGAATTTATATATGAGGAATTATGGTCAACTCCTGGCCTAATTTTAGTTGTTGATAAAGAGCTTCTACATTTTGTCTTCCCACAGATGTACTCAATTTTATATATATGCATTTTATTTGGAAAAAGTACTGCCTATTTTCATGTTTACCTTTGTTGAAAAAAGATTTTTGCTATGAGCAAGTTGTTGGTTTTTCAAAGTTGTATCATGAAATCTCTAGCTCCCTGTCTATAACCAAACCCATATTTCCCAACCACTGGTCCTTTTCGTTTGCCTCCAGTTTTTTTTCCCTCTAATTGACAATAGGTCTCAATGAATCTTAATTGCATGTTAAGTCAATTTTTAATTGAAATCATTAGAGAATTCTTTATCCCTAGCTTTTGTTGGTGGTGCATAAATTTGAATTTTAGTTGTATTGACTGGATTCCCTTAAAGTTAGGTAGATACAATTCCACACAGACAGCATTGTATTTCAAGATTGATTTTGAAATGTCCTTTTGTCAATGAATGCCAAGCTTGATTGTGCTATTCCAAGCACAGTAAATCATATGATTTTCTGATTCAAAATTACTTTTGCCTGTCCAATTCAGCTCACTAATCCTAGAATATCTCCATGCATTCCACTTAATTTTTGATGAATTCAATGTTTCTGGATTCATATGTCATACATTTCATGTTTTGATTATAAATCAATATTTTCAGCTGCTTATTCTCACTCTGAATTCTATTGCATCAACAATGCATGTCACAGCTTTATTACAGAAGGCTTTACTCCATCCTTATTATTATGTCCTTCAATTCTATTTTGAAATTATTTTGAGGGACTTTTGACCTAAGCAACTCATCTATTTTACCATCACCAGCAATATTATGCTTGTACTCATTAGATTTTGAGTATGTGACAATATTTCATTAGTATAGATGCTCAGTGGCTAATTCCTTAAAAAAGAACAGCCTATATCTTCTTTGTAGTCTCTTCTTAGTCTGAAAGCTCTGTAGAAACCCATTCATTCAGTGAGACCCTGCTATGATTTGAAATACCTACAGCATAGTTTCTAGCATCATAGCAACACACAGCCACCAAAGTACTGCAAATTGACAGACATGGAGTGCTGCTGCTGAAGGGATTCTGAAAATTGTTCTTTAGCGTAACCAAAGGCAGTGGTACAAATAATGATGTGAAAGAGCTAAATAATTTATTTTAAGAGGAAACCCAAGAAAACTAATTTGTATATTCCATTGATATGTGCAGGCACCTGTAATTAGAAACCTCAAAAGGACAAATATATCCAGCACATTTACGGCTGGATGCATGGAAGAAAAACACTAGAGCTTCATCTTGAAATATCACAATATTTCCAGTGATAGCATATGATCAAGGAAAAAAATGTGGTGAAGCAAGCTGTCCTGACGGCATTAACAAGAAGCCAAGCTCAAAAATGGGTAGAATACCAACTGGCATATTTCAACAAGCTGAGGAAACACTGGAATAGCTTACTTATTTCAAGAAACATGGAAGATAGCTCCCCAGCCAACCTACTGGCAGATGTGTGAGTTTGTACCCATTCCAAAGAAAGCTGTCCCAGCAAAAATTTGAAATTATAGAAAACTAGTCACATGCAAATACAGTTTTGCTGGAGAGCATTTAAAGCATTTCGATTGGTACATAAGTAAAGGTCTGCCAGAAATTTAAGTCAAATTCCTAAGATGACGCAAAAGAAGATGTATGAGAGCTGACACCAGATGGATATTAGCTGAAAGTAGAGAACATAAAAAAATATTTACTTGTGTTTTATTGAATATGCAAAGTGATCTACTCTGTTGATCATAGTATCAATAGGATCATTAAAAGAATTGGATTTCCAGAAAAGCTCATCGTGTTTGTGAGACAGCTGTATGTCTACCAAGACACAGTTCTATGAGTAGAACAGGTAATATTGTATGGTTTAAATTTGGGAAGTGTGTGTCATGCTTAAATCACTTCATAATTCTTATTCCATCTCATTGCTGAGGTTGTATAGGACATCAGGTTTTGAGAAAGAGGTATTTAAGCTTTTAAATGTGGATGACACACATTGTTTGCTGAAATTGAGGAAAATTTGCATTTTTAATGAAAATCAAACACTATAAGTATCAGTATGGATTACAACTAAATATAAATAAAACAAAAATCCTCACCAGGGGACAAACTCAGAAAAGATATATGCTGTCAATAATTTCTTTTTTGTGTGTGTGGGGGGGCATCACTGCCCTCTGGTGGTCATGGAAGCTGCCCAGCCTTGCTCCTGGAGAGCTGCTGCTGGATTTGAAGTGCCAAGTCAGTGGGCTGCAGTCCCGCATTCAACCACTAAGCCACTGGGGCTCAGACCAATGATTTCTTTTTACTTGGATCCACAATCAATTCTCATGGAAGTAGAAATCAAGATATCAAACAAAGTGTGTCACGGTCACATCGGATGCACAAGGCCTCTTTAATGTGTTGAGGAGCAATGGCATTACTTGGAGGACTGAGCTGTGTCTCACTGGAGTCAGGATTTCTCTTTCAGTGGCCTTGTGTGCAAGTGAGCATTAACCTGTGAGTGAGCAAGACAGAAAGAGGCCAGAGGCATGCCATTTGGAGTACTGGAAAGAATATTTACTTCCCCTAAATTCTGTTTTATTGTGCAAATCACGTCCTACTCCTGCTCTGAGATCACCTTCCACATGTGTTCTGTTATACGTTCACCTTTCCAATAATAATCCAATGAAAGACATTTCTTTAATAGGCAAAATTATTAGAGAAGAACACACTTCATCTTAAGAAAGCAAACAATCCATTACAAAGTTAAGAGCATATCACCCTGGCTGATATTTTGCTAGTTCTTAACTCAATGGTTGTAGCATACTACTAAATACCAGGATGAAAATATTAATCCATAGCATAAGAGTTACTGAAGCACTTTACAAGGGAAGGCAATTGACATTTACCTGGAGTGGTAAATATTAAGTAAGTATATTATAAAATAATATCATTTCAGAATAAGAAGAGCAGTAGTGAAGGTGCAGTTAAATACTTCCATTAAATTTGAAAAAAAAACTGGAGGAATTATGTAAATTATTTGAATTGTAAAGCTTGATATCTAATACTGCATAAATATAATAGTATTTTATGGATTAACTATCAAAATACATAGAGATAATATGGATTCCAATAAACAGCTTTTATAAAACTCTAATAGATAAGAGTAAAAAAAAACACTCTCCATGGTAAAATGAGAAAGTCTGTCTTGATAAGAACAATGATAGTTATTTAGACAGTGAATACTTAAATCACTTGCTATTCTTTCCAACCTAAACATAGCTAAGGAGATTTCTTTTTATTTTACACAAAAATATTGTTAAATGATAATTTTAGTAATTGCAATTTGAAGACCTGTCACAGCTTTACATTGTTCTATGAGTGTACAGTGAATCAAGAAATTTAATTGGTAAAGTCTCTTGTTTCAGGCACACAGCTATTTTTTTCTTAGAGATAATTGTTGAAAGGCAAATAACATTCCTAAGATGCTTTTACCCCCACAATTGTCCTTTCAAAAAGACTTTATTGTAGATGAAAATACTAAGAAAATGGAATGTCAAAGTTTCCATGAAACAATACCTAATTTTGAAGTATTGTCTCTGTATGTGTACTTACATTGTTAATTCTACAAAGTATGAAACTATTTTTCAGACTACTATATAGGACAAAATACAAAGAATTTCCCTTTTAAGATAAAATATGTTTTAAAAATAAAATTTTCTAGGACATTAGTAATAATTGCATGTCTATGACTTTTATTTCTACTTGCTATAATGGTAGGATATATTGAATAGGATGGCTGATTTTCATGTGAATAGAAATGAGAGTAATTATTTGGAGACAATTTTTAAAAAAATTAAAAAGCAGCATAAGAAGGCATATTTGGTATGTCAGTGTACCCATGTTACCTATCTGTACCTTAAATTTCTTTATTTAGAGTGTAAATCATGAGTTTATTAAACAGTAACACAATGCCAAATTTTTTTTAAATATATATTTTAGTGGGGACTCTTAAAGCTCTTATAACATTCAATGCATCATTTGGATTAAGCTTATTTTTACACATGTTGTCATCTTCATTTCTACTTGAGCCCTTGGTATAAGCTCCTCTTTCACCCTTTCCTCTAGTTCTCTCTTTTGAAGTCCACCTCCCCATATTTCCCCTCCTTCCCCTCACCCATGAACCCCTAATAATTTACAAATTGTTATGACCTTTTTATATCATACATTGTTCA